>JZKD02S1674773.1:75557-105620 GCA_000966675.3 Picea glauca
TACTGCGGATAAGGTAAGATTTATCAGTATTGGATACCTTACTTTATTTTGACAGTTTTTTTTAATCAATTCTACTTTTCATATACTCAATATTTATAAAAGACTCAAAGATAAAGATATTTCCTCTGTGTTTTTTAATCATTAAATTCATTCGAAGTTTCATATTAAAACTGAAGGTAGAAAAGCATTATAAAAATAATTCTCTTAAATTTTGGATGCGTGACATTATTCCGTCAGCCTAGAGTAAATCTCAGGAACAACACATGCCATGCCTTGCCTTTTCTTATATCACTTTCCATGCCATGACATGTCATGCCATGCCATGCCTTGCCTTTCCTTTCCATTCCATGCCATGCCATTCCTTGCATTGCCTCCTCTTTCCATGCCATGCCTTTCCTTTCCAGGCCATGCCTTGCCTTGCCTTCACTTTCCATGCCATGCCTTTCCTTTACAGGTCATGCCTTGCCTTACCTTCACTTTCCATGACATGCCATGTCATGCCTTGCATTTCCATGCTATGTCATGCCATGCCTTGCATAGCCTTCACTTTCCATGCCATGTCTTTCCTTTCCATTCCATACCTTGCATTTCCTTCACTTGCCATGCCATGCCATGTCTTGCATTTCCTTCACTTTCCTTTCCATGTCATTCCTTTCCTTTCCTTCACTTTCTTTTCCTTGCCATACCATGTCTTTCCATGTCATGCCTTTCCTTTCCATTCCATGCCATGCCTTGCCTTAAAATGCCATGCCTTTCTATGCCACGCCATGCCATGACATGCATTACCTTTCCTTTCCATGCCATGCCATGCCATGCCTTTCCTTTCCATGTCATGTCTTTCCATGCCTTTTCTTTTCATTCCATCCCATGCCATCTCATGCATTTATTTCCCTTTCCATGCCATGTCATGCCTATCCTTTCCATGCCATATCTTTCCTTTCCTTTCCATGTCATGCCTTGCCTTGTCATGCCATGCCATGCCCTGCCTTGTCATGCCCTACCTTGCCATGCCATGACTTGCCTTGCCATGCCATGTCATGTCATTCCATGCCATGTCATGTCATTCCATGCCTTTCCTTACCATGCCATGCCATGCATTTCCTTACCATGCCATGCCATGCCATGCCTTTCCATTCCTTTCTTTTCCATTCCACGCCTTTCCATGCCATGTCTGGCCCAACAAGGTGTTAAATTGTCAAAAATATGTAATAAGCACTGAGAAAAACACTAGTTCCAGATATCCTCTAACAAACGGTTGTCTAGGAAACAAAATGACAGCAGAGGGGCCCCACTAGCTAAAGCTCGATGCCCCAGATCCAATGCAACTAATGGTTCGTCCATCCAAGTCTCGGTTTGAGTTTTATCATGAGATGAAACTCACCTCCTCAATCCATTCAGGGACATGTCGATGATTTGGTCCAGGGGAATAAAATCCAAACCAAGCAGCATAACGAATTTCTATAAGCTACCACACATCTATTTTTCCAAGGCCTGTGCCTGCACCATGTGATCCGGATTTGGGAGAGAAACAAACTGATTAACAGACTGAATACAATAAACACAGAGATAGGAAGAATAACAAAAATATCCAGTGAACAATATCTTCTATTAAATAAATGAAATAGGCTAAAAATGTAAAAGTGAAGAACTGAAACACTTGCTTGAATGGTGGTAGTTAGATCTGAGAATAGATGTGACTACTATGCACATATTTCTGAGAAGAATGATTATAATGAGGCTCTAGAGTACTTTTTGATATTATTCATGAATGTCAAAACCCTAGACATCCAAAAACCTAACCCTAGGAGGTGAAACGCCAAAATTCATGTGGGCCTCTATGGGTAAGTTGGTACCTCAAATTCCCGAGGTTGTAACTTTTGCGTACAACCTCCGTTTTAGGTGCATGATATCCCATTAGAAAGGTATTTTAGAGAAATACACATTACATCATCAAACTCTAACTTCATCTACAATATGACTGTGGTGATCCAAAAAAACACTGTCTAGGGCTCCAGAACGGCCCTGGAAGTACAATAAGATGTCCTGACATGAAAACATACAAAATAATCCAGTTGGATTAGGTGAGAGGCCACTAGTATCCACCTGGAATATGTGTAGAGCTTCAGATAGCCCCAAAAGTGCAGAACCCACAATTACAAAGAAGTACAAAATAACGTGTTGAAAAAAAAATGGATAAGAGGATCCAGTTGCAATAGGTGGGTGGCCACCAATATCCACCTGGATAAATCCTCCCCCCTTAAGAATAAATGGTCTCCATTGCGTTGATTTCCCCCATCAGGTGAGGAAAATTCTGTTGGATTTGGACCCAGGTGAGCCACTTTCCTTGGTGTAGGAGCTTCCCTACCTTGACAACCCGATAAAGATGGATCCTCTGCTAGCGAGTTCCCTTGACCTATGTGTCCACTATATGATCATTGGATGCTTGTTCCATGCAGTTAGGATTGAGATGTGTTAGTGTCAGTTGTTATGTGATATCTGAGGTGTCGGATAATAGTGGAAAATATGGTTGAAGGAGGTCCACATTGAACACTGGTTGCAGGCCAAGAAAGGCTGGAGTGTTGAGCTCAACAACATTTCTACCCATAACCTTGGTGATAGTGTAAGGCCCATAGAGAAGTGGGAGGATATTTTTATGGGGCCCTATGAGACGCTCCTTCTGCAAATGTAACCATAATTTGTCACCAACCTAAAATTGGTGCGGTACCCTGTGTTGATCATGACACTGCTTGTACTTAGCATTGGATTTCTACAAAATCTCCTAGACCTATTGGAGGATGTGTTGAATCCGCTCAATAAATCGGCGGATTTTTCGGTCTCAGACTGAAAATGGAAAGGGTTTGTATGTGTAGTGGAAAGAGGTAGTGCAACATCAATGGGACCCAAGCGTTGGAATCCTAGCCCCACCTGAAATGGGCTATGGTCGGTGGAGCTATGGAGAGCTCGGTTGTAATTGTTCTGAACATAGGGGAAACTCTCATCCCATGTACATGGATGCTTAGAGTTGTACATGCACAGGATGTGCACAATCATCCGATTGATGACCTATGTTTGGTCGTGTGTTTGGGGGTGGAAAGAAATGGATTTAGTGATCTTGGTGTCCAATGGTGACCAGAGAATCGACCAAAATGTGTTGAGGAACCTGTTGTCCCGGTCAGAGATGATGGTTTGTGGTATCCCTAAATGGACCCACATTCATTTGAAGAAGATATTGGCAGTATATGTCGCTTTGATATTCTTCTTGCAGGCTGTGAGGATGGCGATCTTCGAAAACCGATCAACGACCACAAATACACAATCATTTCCTTGCTTGGCGGATGGAAGGCCATACATGTAATTTAGTGATATGGATTCCCAAGGCTTATAGGGATTAGGAAGAGGGGTGTATAAGACTTTCTTCTTGATGGCTAGCTTGGAAATGGAACTGACAATGCATGATATTCTATACTTGTTGATGTCCTGTAGGAACACATAGATGGTCCAGATGAAATAATAGTCTATCTTGAAGGTGAAAATTGGTGACAATCGCACTTGTACCCAAGAGTTGATTGGTGGTGGCGAAGTCTGGATCTTGTCGATAGAGTTGGGGCCACTCATATGCCTCATGTCCACAACAATGGAGTACAGTGGTGAGTGTAGCCACAAGAGGTCCATTGAGGAACTCAGCGACATGATTTGAGATCCTTGTCTTATACTTGATGTTGAGATGGAACTGTTGCAGTTAGGTGGATCACTTTTGATGGCAGTCGTTCTGCAATTTCCCCTGTGTCTGTATGAAATGAAGAGGCTTGTGATCAATGTGGATGATCCTCTCCTTTCCCAAAATGTAATGCTTCCATTGACGATAGGCTTGTACAATGGAATACATTTCCTTCTCATAGGTGGGGTATTTTCAAACAATATCTGAGAGTGTCTCACTATGGTATTCCACCAAATGACTGTGTTGAGTGATAACTGCACCTACAACATAGTCAGATGCATCAGTCTCAATCTCAAATGGTTTCCACAGATCGAGCAAGGAGAGTATTGGAGTTGAGCACAAGCAATCCTTTAGATCATCGAATTCTCATTGTTGTTCCTTCCCCCACACAAAATTTTCCCTACCATCACCCTTGGTCACCTGGTTGAGGGCCCATGCAATATGGGATAATCCCAACACGAACTGTCAGTATAAGTTGGCCAGTCCCAAGAAGCTCGAAATCTTGGTTAGTTTGGTCGGGGCTAACGAGTCACAAATGAATTGGATCTTAGCTGGATCAACATGTACCCCATTCTCATCAATAATGTATCCCAAGTATTGGACCCTGTTCATGCCAAAAGAACATTTTTTCAAGTTGGAATATAGCTTGTGTTGCTGCAGAGTGCTCAAAACCTGTTGAATATGTCGCATGTGATCCTCCCAAGTTCTTCTAAAGATGAGGATGTCATCCAAATATACTACCTCAAAGGAGTTGGTGAAGGGTCTCAATACATCATCCATCAACTTCATGAAAGTGGTTGGTGAATTTGTTAAGCCAAAGGGCATGACCAACCATTTGAAGAGACCTTCTTTAGATTGGAAGGTTGTATTCCATACATCAGTGGGTTCGATGGCAACCTGGTGGTAGCCAGAAATTCCCCCCCTTGAGTTGGTCAAGAAGGTCATCAATCCTAGGAATTGGGTAGCAGTTCCTGAATGTGATTGTTTTTAAGGCTTTGTAATCAATGCAGAGTCGCCAAGTCCCGTCCTTCTTCTTCACTAGTACAATCAGGCTTCTGCAAGGGGAGGAGCTAGGTCTGATGTTCCCCTTTTGAAGAATCTCTTGGATCTGATGCCTGATTTCATCATTTTCCATCAACAAGTGATGATAGACTGGTCCATTAGGTATAAGTGCACCGGGGATCAGATCAATTGGATTCTTGAGTTGGCAGTGTGTCGTTACACTGGTGGGTAAGGAGAAGTTGTCTATGTATTCTTCCATGATCCTGTCCACTTGCTTTTTCTACAAAGAGAGGCATTGTGTATAGGCCATGGATGTGGTGGTGACCTTCTACTTACTATGAGCATGGATCACAAAGAAGACGAACTTCCTGTTCTGTGAAATGACCTTACTGCATTTCTTAGCAGAGATTAAAGAAATAACGATAGGTGATGCTACTCTGGTATCATGTACAATTGTCTACCCAAAGTAATAATAAAACTGCGGGGTCTATACTCATACACAACATGACACTTCCACAAATATGGTTTTCCTAAAAGAACATGACAAAATTCAAGAGGAGAAATATCACACAATACCTCATCTTTGAAAGGCTTTATGTCATAGGGTAGATGGAAATATTGGCTAACACGAAGATCTCTTCCTTGGCAAAGACAACTGATGGTGTAGGTTTGCGGGTGCAGTGTCGTTGGAAAGTCCAAACGCTTGATGAATTCTGTTGAAATCAAGTTGTTCTCACTGCCACTATCGACAATGAAATGAAGAAGAGCCCACTTTACCCACATATGTGAGTGAAAAAATCTTTCTCCTTCCTCTGGTTCTTCTGGTTTGCTTGGCCGGATTTTGGTGGTAGGAATAGTGGCACTAGGTTCAACATCGATAATCTGATTCCCTCCTTTGGGATTTGATTCATAATCAGAATTTCCCTCTAACTAGGAATCCTTCAGCTTGACCATGAGTGACTGCTTAGAGCGGCATTCTTCAATGTTGTGCCAAGGGATTTTAAGGGCTCACACAATTTTCATGTGTCCTTCTTCTTCTCATTTCCCTTCTTGTGTTGCGGCTTGGACTGGTTGTCCTGAGAGCGACCATCTCGACTCGGTCCCTTGCTATGTGGGTTGGGGATGCCTTTTACCTGCTTCATATGTGAGGAGTTTGTAGATCCAAACTCTCACCTCTTCTGCGTAAATTTATGCTCAATCTTGAAAGCTATCTATAACCCGTGCCCAATGAGGCGATGTCTATAAAATCCATTTCTATTTGAATGTATCTATGCAAACAACTACGTTATTTGAGCACCAGATGATGCTCAAAGTATTTGATACCCAATTTGGTGCGCAGTGTATGGACAATATTGGTGAAATCTGGTACTGTCTGGTCCCTTTTCTGACGTAGGGTGGTCCATTTGGTGTACTGGTCCTTGTAGCTTCCAAAAGGGTAGTACTATTATTTAATGGCATCACGGAAGGAATCCCATGTAGGTTCCACCAAAAATATTGAAGATTCCTCTACGACCCTTTGCTCAGAGTAAGTATCCCATCAATCCTTAACATGGGGACGACTTTGAGGAGTGAAAAAGTAATCTTTTCCCTATCGGAAAAATTGTGGACCGAACAATTCCCTTCGAGCATATTCAAACATTTATATACAGCATATGCATCTATCAGTCCTTCAAATAATGGAATATAAAAGTTTACATGTACCTTCAAGGGGGTTGCATGGATGCTTGATGAAGATGCTTCTCATGTGGGAAACCGTCGAAGGATATACGCAAAGTTGTCCATCATTTCCTTCCTTTATCGTGTGAGGGCTTCCTTGAGAAACATTTTAATAGAATCTTCTGCTCCATCATCTTTATTTTCATCCCCCATGAGTTTTTTTCGGGCTTGACACAACTGATATTGCAACGAATCGATTGGTTCGAGTCCCATTTTCTTGTACCCAGATCTTGTCAGTGACATGCACGAAGAAAAATAAATGAAGAGTAGACTGCTCTGATACAACTGATCCAGATTTAGGAGCGAAAAGAACTGATTAACAGATTGAATATAATAAACACAGAGATATGAAGAATAACACAGATATCCAATGAACAATATATTTTATTAAATAAATGAAATAGGTTGAAACTGTAAAACTGTAGAACTGAAACACTTGCTCGAATGGTGGTAACTATCTATGAGAAGAGAAGTGGCTTCTACGTGCATCCATCTGAGAAGAATGATTACAATGAGGATCTAGAGGCCTTTTTTATATTACTCATGAATGCCAAAACCATAGATATCCAAAAACCTAACCCTAGGAGGTTAAACACCAAAAGTAATGTGGGCCCTTATGGGTAAGTTGGTACCTCAACTTCCCGGGATCGTAACTTTTGCACACAACCTTCATTTTAGGCACATTATATCCCGTTGGAAAGGTATTTCATAGAAATACACATTACACCATCAAAATCTGAATCAGTCTAAAGTTTTACTGTGATGAGCCAAAAAAACACTATTTAGGGTTCCAAAACGGCCCTGAAAGTACAACAAGAAGTGTTGACATGAAAACATACAAAATAAGATAGTTGGATTAGGTGAGAGGCCACCAATATCCACCTAAAATATTTGTATGGCAACAAACAACCCCAGAACTGTAGAACCCATAATTACAAAGAAATACATAAGAACATGTTGAACAAAAAACAGACAAGTGGAGCTAGTTGGAATAGGTGGGTGGCCACCAATATTCACCTGGATCACCATGCTACCCACATTTATTCGGCATAGTGTTCTTTAAAATCGACCTCTTGTTTAGAAATTGCAATATGCCTCATTGAGTAAAATCGTAGTTTCGGATATCCTCCAATAGACATTTTTTCAAGAAATGGAATGATAGCAGAGGGGCCCCACTAGCTAAAACCTGATGCCCCGGATCCAATACAACTTGTTGGAACACATTTAATTTTGAGATTTTGAGCTTTAGATTTTGCGTCTTAGAAATAAAATTTTCACCCAAAAAGAAAAAGAAATTAGAGATTCACCTTTTAAATTTAAAAGATCAATTCATTGCTTGTTGAAAAGGATCTTATGATATCCACCGTCGATTAGCTACTCTAATTTTATCAAATGGTCTTAATGATCTCCAAACTGTAGAAGCTTCTTGAGTTTTAAAGAAAGACTCTAACGTTCGCTTTGGAGCTTCACGCTTCGGGTATTCTAGCAAGTCTAAATAATGAAAACCCTGAACGCCGAAGTGCCAAAGTACTTAAGGCTAATTCAAGGTTTAAAACATGATAAAGTAAAACATAAAAGTGAGTAACAGGAGATTAGCTTCTTCATGAATTTTACCTTCGGGAGATTTATACCCTAACTGTACCCAACACTCACGAATGTCGAAGTATTAACGATATGTATGATTGACTAAAGTTAACAATTTGAATTGCAATTAACAATTTTTATTCAGTGAAGAACTTACAGAATTCTCTTGTTATAGGTAGGCTAATCTTATTTCCTCAAGGATTATGATGCCACGAAAAGTTGCAAGAAAACTCGATGAATCAGATTTCATAATATAAGTGGAACGATAAATCATTTTGGAAGCTGGATAAACTAAGAAAAGGACCCACATTCATTTGATGGTCAGAGATGATGGTCTGTGGTATCCCTAAATGGACCCACATTCATTTGAGGAAGATCTTGGCAGTATATGTCGTTGTGATATTCTTCTTGGCAGTAAACCGATCAACGACTACAAATACACAGTCATTTCCTTGCTTGGAGGATGGAAGGTCATACATGTAATTCAGTGATATGGATTCCCAAGGCTTATAGGGAGTAGGAAGAGGGGTGTATAAGCCTTGCTTCTTGATGGCTAGCTTGGAAATGGAACAAACAGTGCATGATATTCTATACTTGTTGACGTCCTGTACAAGTTTTGTCCAATAAAAATGTTTCTGAATAACAACCATTGTTTTCTCCACGCCAAAATGTCCTTCCATCCGACTATAGTGGGATTCCCAGATCATCTTTAGACGCTCACTTGTAGGAACACATAGATGGTCCAAATGGAATAATAGTCTATCCTGAAGGTGAAAATTGGTGACAATCGCACCTGTACCCAAGAGTTGATAGGTGGTGGCGAAGTCTGGATCTTGTCGATAGAGTTGGGGCCACTCATATGCCTCATGTCCATAGGAATGGAGTACAGTGGTGAGTGTAGCCATAGGAGGTCCATTGAGGAACTCAACGACATGATTTTAGATCCTTGTCTTATACTTGATGTTGAGATAGAACTGTTGCAGTTAGGTGGATCACTTTTGATGGCAGTCGTTCTGCAATTTCCCTTGTGTCTGTATGAACTGTAGAGCCTTGTGATCAATGTGGATGATCCTCTCCTTTCCCAAAATGTAATGCTTCCATTGACGATAGGCTTGTACAATGGAATACATTTCCTTGTCATAGGTGGGGTATTTTCGAACAATATCTGAGAGTGTCTCACTATATTATTCCACCAGATGACCGTGTTGAGTGATAAATTCACCTACAACATAATCAGATGCATCAGTATCAATCTCAAATGGTTTCTATAGATCGAGCAAGGAGAGTATTGGAGTTGAGCACAAGCGATCCTTTAGATCATTGAATGCTCATTGTTGTTCCTTCCCCCACACAAAATTTTCCCTACCATCGCCCTTGGTCACCTGGTTGAGGGCCCATGCAATATGGGATAATCCCAACAAAAACCGTCAGTATAAGTTGGCCAGTCCCAAGAAGCTCCAAAGCTCGGTTAGTGTGGTCTGGGCTAGAGAGTCACAGATGAATTGGATCTTACCTGGATCAACATGTACCCCATTCTCATCAACAATGTATCCCAAGTATTGGACCTTGTTCATGCCAAAAGAACATTTTTTCAAGTTGGAATATAGCTTGTGTTCCAGCAGAGTGCTCAAAACCTGTTGAATATGTCGCATGTGATCCTCCCAAGTTATTCTAAAGATGAGGATGTCATCCAAATATACTACCTCAAAGGAGTTGGTGAAGGGTCTCAATACATCATCCATCAATCTCATGAAAGTGGTTGGTGCATTTGTTAAGACAAAGGGCATGACCAACCATTTGAAGAGACCTTCTTTAGATTTGAAGGTTGTATTCCATACATCAGTGGGTTCGATGGGAACCTGGTGGTAGCCAGAAATTCCCCCCCTTGAGTTGGTCAAGAAGGTCATCAATCCTAGGAATTGGGTAGCAGTTCCTGAATGTGATTTTGTTTAAGGCTTTGTAATCAATGCAGAGTCGCCAAGTCCCGTCCTTCTTCTTCACTAGTACAATCAGGCTCCTGCAAGGGGAGGAGCTAGTTCTAATGTTCCCCTTTTGAAGAATCTCTTGGATCTGATGCCTGATTTCATCATTTTCCATCAACAAGTGATGATAGACTCGTCCATTAGGTAGAAGTGCACCGGGGATGAGATCAATTGGATGCTTGAGTTGGCAGTGTGTCGTTACCCTGGTGGGTAAGGAGAAGTTGTCTATGTATTCTTCCATGATCCTGTCCACTTGCTTTTGCTACAAAGAGAGGCTTTGTGTAGAGGCCATGGATGTGGCAGTGACCTTCTACTTACTATGAGCATGGATCACAAAGAAGACAAACTTTATGGTCTGTGAAATGACCTTACTGCATTTCTTAGCAGAGATTAAAGAAATAGCGATAGGTGACGCTACTCTGGTATCTTGTACAATTGTCTACCCAAAGTAATAATAACATTGCGGGGTCTAGACTCATACACAACATGACACTTCCACAAATATGGTTGTCCTAAAAGAACATGACAAAATTCAAGAGGATAAATATCACACAATACCTCATCTTTGAAAGGCTTTATGTCGTAGGGTAGATGGAAATATTGGCTAACACGAAGATCTCTTCCTTGGAAAAGTCAGCCGATGGTGTAGGTTTGCGGGTGCAGAGTCGTTGGAAAGTCAAACCGCTTGATGAATTATGTTGAAATCAGGTTGTTCTCACTGCCACTATCGACAATGAAATGAAGCAGAGCCCCCTTTACCCACATCTGTGAGTGAAAGAGTCTTTCTCCTTCCTCTGGTTCTTCTGGTTTTCTTGGCCGGATTTTGGTGGTAGGGACAGTGGCACTTGGTTCAACATCGATAATATCATTCCCTCCTTTGGGATTTGATTCATAATAAGAATTTCCCTCTAACTAGGAAGCCTTCATCTTGACCATGAGTGCCTACTTAGAGCGACATTCTTCAATGTTGTGCCAAGGGATTTTATGGGCTCACACCATTTTCATGTGTCCTTCTTCTTCTCATTTCCCTTCTTGTGTTGCGGCTTGGACTCGTTGTCCTGAGAGCGACCATCTCAACTCGGTCCCTTTCTATGTGGGTTGGGGATGCCTTTTCCCTGCTTCATATGTGAGGAGTTTATAGATCCAAACTCTCACCTCTTCTGCGTAAATTTATGCTCAATCTTGAAAGCGTATCTATAACCCGTGCCCAATGAGGCGATGTCTATAAACTCCATTTCTGTTTGAATGTATTTATGAAAACAAACGCATTATTTGAGCACTAGTTGATGCTCAAATTATTTGATACCCAATTTGGTGCACAGTGTATGGACAATATTGGTGAAATCTGGTACTATCTGGTCCCTTTTTTGACGTAGGGTGGTCCATTTGGTGTACTGGTCCTCATAGCTTCCAAAAGGGTAGTACTATTATTTAATAGCGTCATAGAAGGAATCTCATGTAGTGTCCACAAAAAATATTGAAGATTCCTCTACGACCCTTTTCTCAGAGTAAGTATCCCATCAGTCCTTAACATGGGGGACGACTTTGAGGAGTGAAAAAGTAATCGTTTCCCTATCGAAAAAATTGTGGACCAAAAAATACCCTTCGAGCATATTCAAACATTTATCTACAACATCTACATCTATCATTCCTTCAAATAATGGAATATAAAAATTTACATGTACCTTCAAGGGGGTTCCATGGATTCTTGATGAAGATGCTTCTCATGTGGGCAACCGTCGAAGGATCTACGCAAAGTTGTCCATCATTTCCTTCCTTTATCATGGGAGGGCTTCCTTGAGAAACATTTTAATAGAATCTTCTTCTCCATCATCTTTCTTTTCATCCCCCATGGGTTTTTGTCGGGCTTGACACAAATGATATTGCAACGAATCGATTGGTTTGAGTCCCATTTTCTTGTACCCAGATCTTGTCAGTGACATGCACGAAGAAAAATAAATGAAGAGTAGACTGCTATGATACAACTGATCCAGATTTAGGAGAAAAAAGAATTGATTAATAGATTGAATATAATAAACACAGAGATATGAAGAATAACACAGATATCCAATGAACAATATATTTTATTAAATAAATGAAATAGGTTGAAACTATAAAACTGCAGAACTGAAACACTTGCTCGAATGGTGGTAACTATCTCTGAGAAGAGAAGTGGCTGCTATGTGCATCCATCTGAGAAGAATGATTACAATGAGGCTCTAGAGGCCTTTTTTATATTACTCATGAATGCCAAAACCATAGATATCCAAAAACCTAACCCTAGGAGGTTAAACACCAAAAGTAATGTGGGCCCTTATGGGTAAGTTGGTACCTCAACTTCCCGGGATCGTAACTTTTGCACACAACCTTCATTTTAGGCACATGATATCCTGTTGGAAAGGCCTTTCATAGAACTACACATTACACCATCAAACTCTAAATCAGTCTAAAGTTTTATTGTGGCGAGCCAAAAAAACACTATTTAGGGATCCAA
Source organism: Picea glauca (assembly GCA_000966675.3). Lineage (NCBI taxonomy): Eukaryota > Viridiplantae > Streptophyta > Pinopsida > Pinales > Pinaceae > Picea > Picea glauca. The sequence goes on from JZKD02S1674773.1 coordinate 88,054, forward strand.
AACGGCTCCGAAAGTACAACAAGAAGTGTTGACATGAAAACATACAAAATAAGATAGTTGGATTAGGTGAGAGGCCACCAATATCCACCTAAAAGATTTGTATGGCATCAGACAACCCCAGAACTATAGAACCCATAATTACAATGAAGTACATAAGAACGTGTTGAACAAAAAACAAACAAGAGGAGCTAGTTGGAATAGGTGGGTGGCCACCAATATTCACCTGGATCACCATGCTACCCACATTTACTCGGCATAGTATTCTTTAAAATCGACCTCTTGTTTAGAAATTGCAATATGCCTCATTGAGTAAAATCGTAGTTTCGGATATCCTCCAATAGACGGTTTTTCAAGAAATGGAATGATAGCAGAGTGGCCCCACTAGCTAAAACCTGATGCCCTGGATCCAATACAACTTGTTGGAACACGTTTAACTTTGAGATTTTGAGCTTTAGATTTTTCCTCTTAGAAATAAAATTTTCACCCAAAAAGAAAAAGAAATTAGAGATTCACCTTTTAAATTTAAAAGATAAATTCATTTCTTGTTGAAAAGGATCTTATGATATCCACCGTCGATTAGCTACTCTAATTTTATCAAACGGTCTTAATGATCTCCGAATTGTAGAAGCTTCTTGAGTTTTAAAGAAAGACTCTAACGTTCGCTTTGGAGCTTCACGCTTCGGGTATTCTAGCAAGTCTAAATAATGAAAACCATGAAAGCCGAAGCGCCAAAGTACTTAAAGCTAATTCAAGGTTTAAAACATGATAAAGTAAAACATAAAAGTGAGTAATAGGAGATTAGCTTCTTCATGAATTTGACCTTCGGGAGATTTATACCCTAACTGTACCCAACACTTACGAACGTCGAAGTATTAACGATATGAATGATTGACTAAAGTTAACAATTTGAATTGCGATTAGAAGTTTTTATTCAGTGAAGAACTTATAGAATTCTCTTGTTACAGGTAGGCTAATCTTATTTCCTCAAGTATTATGGTGCCGCGAAAAGTTGCAAGAAAACTCGATGAATCAGATTTCATAATCTAAGTGGAACGATAAATCAGTTTGGAAGCTGGATAAACTAAGAAAAGGACCCACATTCATTTGATGGTCAGAGATGATGGTCTTTGGTATCCCTAAATGGACCCACATTCATTTGAAGAATATCTTGGCAGTATATGTCGCTGTGATATTCTTCTTGCAGGCTGTGAGGATGGCCATCTTCGAAAATCGATCAATGACCACAAATACACAGTCATTTCCTTGCTTGGAGGATGGAAGGCCATACATGTAATTCAGTGATATGGATTCCCAAGGCTTATAGGGAGTAGGGAGAGGGGTGTATAAGACTTGCTTATTGATGGCGAGCTTGGAAACAGAACAAACAGTGCATGATATTCTATACTTGTTGACGTCCTGTCCAAGTTTTGTCCAATAAAAATGTTTCTGAATAAGAACCATTGTTTTCTCCATGCCAAAATGTCCTTCCATCCGACTATAGTGGGATTCCTAGATCATCTTTGCACACTCACTTGTAGGAACACATAGATGGTCCAGATGGAATAATAGTCTTTCCTGAAGGTGAAAATTGGTGACAATCACACCTGTACCCAAGAGTTGATAGGTGGTGGCGAAGTCTGGATCTTGTCGATAGAGTTGGGGCCACTCATATGCCTCATGTCCACAGGAATGGAGTACAGTGGTGAGTGTAGCCACAGGAGGTCCATTGAGGAACTCAACGACATGATTTGAGATCCTTGTCTTATACTTGATGTTGAGATGGAACTGTTGCAGTTAGGTGGATCACTTTTGATGGCAGTCGTTCTGCAATTTCCCCTGTGTCTGTATGAACTCCAGAGGCTTGTGATCAATGTGGATGATCGTCTCCTTTACCAAAATGTAATGCTTCCATTGACGATAGGTTTGTACAATGGAATATATTTCCTTGTCATAGGTGGGGTATTTTCGAACAATATCTGAGAGTGTCTCACTATGGTATGCCACCAGATAAACTTTTTGAGTGATAACTGCACCTACAACATAGTCAAATGCATCAGTCTCAATCTCAAATGGTTTCTATAGATCAAGCAAGGAGAGCATTGGATTTGAGCACAAGAAATCCTTTAGATCATCGAATGCTCATTGTTGTTCCTTCCCCCACACAAAATTTTCCCTACCATCGTCGTTGGTCACCTAGTTGAGGCCCATGCAATATGGGATAATCCCAACACGAACCGTCAGTATAAGTTGGCTAGTCCCAAGAAGCTCCAAAGCTTGATTAGTGTGGTTGGGGCTAGTGAGCCATAGATGAATTGGATCTTAGTTGGATCAACATGTACCCCATTCTCATCAACAATGTATCCCAAGTATTGGACCCTGTTCATGCCAAAAGAACATTTTTTCAAGTTGGAATATAGCTTGTGTTTCTGCAGAGTGCTCAAAACCTGTTGAAAATGTCGCATGTGATCCTCCCAAGTTCTTCTAAAGATGAGGATGTCATCCAAATATACTACCTCAAAGGAGTTGGTGAAGGGTCTCAATACATCATCCATCAACCTCATGAAAGTGGTTGGTGCATTTGTTAAGCCAAAGGGCATGACCAACCATTTGAAGAGACCTTCTTTAGATTTGAAGGTTGTATTCCATACATCAGTGGGTTCGATGGGAACCTGGTGGTAGCTAGAAATCCCCCCCCTTGAGTTGGTCAAGAAGGTCATCAATCCTAGGCATTGGGTAGCAGTTCCTGAATGTGATTTTGTTTAAGGCTTTGTAATCAATGCAGAGTCACCAAGTCCCGTCCTTCTTCTTCGCTAGTACAATCAGGCTTCTGCAAGGGGAGGAGCCAGGTCTGATGTTCCCCTTTTGAAGAATCTATTGGATTTGATGCTTGATTTCATCATTTTCCATCAACAAGTGATGATAGACTGGTCCATTAGGTAGAAGTGCACTGGGGATCAGATCAATTGGATGCTTGAGTTGGCAGTGTGTCGTTACCCTGGTGGGTAAGGAGAAGTTGTCTATGTATTCTTCCATGATTATGTCCACTTTATTTTGCTACAAAGAGAGGCTTTGTGTAGAGGCCATGAATGTGGCAGTGACCTTCTACTTACTATGAGAATGGATCAAAAAGAATATGAACTTCCTGGTCTGTGAAATGACCTTACTACATTGCTTAGCAGAGATTAAAGAAATAACGATAGGTGACGCTACTCTGGTATCATGTACAATTGTCTACCCAAATAAATAATAACACTGCGGGGTCTAGACTCATACACAACATGACACTTCCACAAATATGGTTGTCCTATAAGAACATGACAAAATTCAAGAGGATAAATATCACACAATACCTCATCTTTGAAAGGCTTTATGTCATAGGGTAGATAGAAATATTGGCTAACACGAAGATCTCTTTCTTGGAAAAGCCAGCCGATGGTGTAGGTTTGCGGGTGCAGTGTCGTTGGAAAGTCCAACCACTTGATGAATTCTGTTGAAATCAGGTTATTCTCACTGCCGCTATTGACAATGAAATGAAGCAGAGCCCCCTTTACCCACATCTGTGAGTGAAAGAGTATTTCTCCTTCCTTTGGCTCTTCTGGTTTGCTTGGTCGGATTTTTGTGGTAGGGACAGTGGCACTGGGTTCAACATCGATAATATGATTCCCTCCTTTGGGATTTGATTCATAATCAAAATTTCCCTCTAACTAAGAAGCCTTCATCTTGACCATGAGTGACTGCTTAGAGCGACATTCTTGAGTGTTGTGCCAAGGGATTTTATGGGCTCACACCATTTTCATGTGTCCTTCTTCTTCTCATTTCCCTTCTTGTGTTGCGGCTTAGACTGGTTGTCCTGAGAGCGACCATCTTGACTCGGTCCCTTTCTATATGGGTTGGGGATGCCTTTTCCCTACTTCATATGTGAGGAGTTTGTAGATCCAAACTCTCACCTCTTTTGTGTAAATTTATGCTCGATCTCGAAAGCGTATCTATAACCCATGCCCAATGAGGCGATGTCTATAAACTCCATTTCTGTTTGAACGTATCTATGCAAACAACCGCATTATTTGAGCACCAGATGATGCTCAAAGTATTTGATACCCAATTTGGTGCGCAGTGTATGGACAATATTGGTGAAATCTAGTACTGTCTGGTCCCTTTTTTGACGTAGGGTGGTCCATTTGGTGTACTGGTCCTCATAGCTTCCAAAAGGGTAGTACTATTATTTAATGGAATCACAGAAGGAATCCCATGTAGGGTCCACCAAACATATTGAATATTCCTCTACGACCCTTTTCTCAGAGTAAGTATCCCATCAGTCCTTAACATGGAGGACGAAGTTGAGGAGTGAAAAAGTAATCTTTTCCCTATCGGAAAAATTGTTGACCGAAAAATACCCTTCGAGCATAGTCAAACATTTATCTACAACATCTGCATCTATCATTCCTTCAAATACTGGAATATAAAAATTTACATGTACCTTCAAGGGGGTTGCATGGATGCTTGATGAAGATGCTTCTCATGTGGGCAACCGTTGAAGGATCTACGCAAAGTTGTCCATCATTTCCTTCCTTTATCGTGCGAGGGATTCCTTGAGAAACATTTTAATAGAATCTTCTGCTCCATCATATTTCTTTTCATCCCCCATGGGTTTTTTTTGGGCTTGACATGACTAATATTGAAACGAATCGATTGGTTCAATTCCCATTTTCTTGTACCCAAATCTTGTCAGTGACATGCACGAAGAAAAATAAGTGAAGAGTAGGCTGCTCTGATACAACTGATCCAGATTTAGGAGCGAAAATAACTGATTAACAGATTGAATATAATAAACACAGAGATATGAAGAATAACACAGATATCCAATGAACAATATCTTTTATTAAATAAATGAAATAGGTTGAAACTGTAAAACTGCAGAATTGAAACACTTGCTCGAATGGTGGTAACTATCTCTGAGAAGAGAAGTGGTTGCTACATGCATCCATCTRAGAAGAATGATTACAATGAGGCTCTAGAGGCCTTTTTTATATTACTCATGAATGCCAAAACCATAGATATCCAAAAACCTAACCCTAGGAGGTTAAACACCAAAAGTAATGTGGGCCCTTATGGGTAAGTTGGTACCTCAACTTCCCGGGATCGTAACTTTTGCACACAACCTTCRTTTTAGGCACATGATATCCCGTTGGAAAGGCCTTTCATAGAAATACACATTACACCATCAAACTCTGAATCAGTCTAAAGTTTTACTATGGCGAGCCAAAAAAACACTATTTAGGGATCCAAAACGGCCCCGAAAGTACAACAAGAAGTGTTGACATGAAAACATACAAAATAAGATAGTTGGATTAGGTGAGTGGCCACCAATATCCACCTGAAATATTTGTATGGCATCAGACAACCCCAGAACTGTAGAACCGATAATTACAAAGAAGTACATAAGAACATATTAAACAAAAAACAGACAAGAGGAGCTAGTTGGAATAGGTGGGTGGCCACCAATATTCACCTGGATAACCATGCTACCCACATTTACTTGGCATAGTGTTCTTTAAAATCGACCTCTTGTTTAGAAATTGCAATATGCCTCATTGAGTAAAATCGTAGTTTCGGATATCCTCCAATAGACGGTTGTTCAAGAAATGGAATGATAGTAGAGGGGCCCCACTAGATAAAACCTGATGCCCTGGATCCAATACAACTTGTTGGAACACGTTTAATTTTGAGATCTTGAGCTTTAGATTTTGCCTCTTAGAAATAAATTTTTCACCCAAAAAGAAAAAGAAATTAGAGATTCACCTTTTAAATTTAAAAGATAAATTCATTTCTTGTTGAAAAGTATCTTATGATATCCACCGTCGATTAGCTACTCTAATTTTATCAAACGGTCTTAATGATCTCCGAACTGTAGAAGCTTCTTGAGTTTTAAAGAAAGACTCTAACGTTCGTTTTGGAGATTCACACTTCGGGTATTCTAGCAAGTCTAAATAATGAAAACCCTGAACGCTGAAGCGCCAAAGTACTTAAGGCTAACTCAAGGTTTAAAACATGATAAAGTAAAACATAAAAGTGAGTAATAGGAGATTAGCTTTTCATGAATTTGACCTTCGGGAGATTTATACCCTAATAGTACCCAGCACTCACGAACGTGGAAGTATTAACGATATGTATGATTGACTAAAGTTAACAATTTGAATTGTGATTAACAGCTTTTTGTTTGTTAATTTGTGCGGGACCTGTTGGCTACGCGATTAACCTGTGGCTAGAGAAACCGCAACTCAGGGGCATCTAAGCCGTCAAAATCACCCGGGGATCGCACCCGTCCTGAGCCAAACCAACCCTTAACATGGTTGGATTTTTTGTCCCCGCAGGTTTCGAACCGGTGACTTTAACAGCATGGAGTGGCTTAACAACACACTCCGTCACCAACTGTTCTACACCTCGGGGACTAAAACGTTGAAGGACATGGGGGTGGGATTTGATCCAATTATGTGTGCATGGGTCACGATACCATTTATTATAGTATCTCTGGGTGCAACCACACATTCAACCACTACATCAAGGTGTCCCCATGGCTCCAGGTAAAGCCCTCACGAGAATTGAACCTTGCCCAATGGTGGAAAACTCCTCGCTTTCCACCATTGGATCCAACCCCTTTGGGCGTGATTAGCAGTTTTTATTCAGTGAAGAACTTACAAAATTCTCTTGTTACAGGTAGGCTAATCTTATTTCCTCAAGGATTATGGTGCCGCGAAAAGTTGCAAGAAAACTCGATGAATCATATTTCATAATCTAAGTGGAATGATAAATCAGTTTGGAAGCTGGATAAACTAAGAAAAGGACCAAATATAGCAGGGAAGGCGATAAATCGACAGAAAAGGGAGCACAAAATATCTGAAGTACAGGATCTCCTGCTGTGTGTCCTTTTGATTTCAATGGTGAGGATTTACTTCGGAACTCCGGGCTTTGAGCATTCCAAGGTGAAAATCTCTGAAATGCTAAATCCTCGAAATGGAGGATCTCCTACCGCGTGTCCTCTTGATTTCAACGATGAATATTTACTTTGGAACTCTAGGCTTCGAGAGTTCTCGCTTCATACATCCAACTTTCTTCTGAAGTGGTTATCCCCGAAGTGAGAGATCTAGCACTGTGTGTCCTTTTGATTTGGATGGCTGATATTTACTTCAGATCTTTGGGTCTTCAGGAATTCTTTACTCAACACTACTTGCCTCCTTCCAGAGTATGAAATAGTCGAATACAAATATCGTCTGACACATGTCCACCTCTCAGATCAATGGATAAGAATTGCACGAAATTCGCTCTATCTTCTCTACATATGACCAAGAGTTGTGACCTGGGCTTAACCTTTGGGAGCTTATTTAACTTTGCACGATTTGACGACTTCTATTTCTCTCTCCTGGATCAACGACCAATAGTGATTGCGGGGTGTGGAGTTGCACGGGGTTTAATTTCAAGAGGCAGTCCTGCAATTTAAACTGGGGTTTCTCTCAGGGTTATGTGTCATCACCAGATGCATTTTGGGGTGAAAAGTGGGTTACCTCAAAACCATTTCTTTGCAGCCCCGCAAAATAGAGAACTTGTCACACTTTCGTATATGCTCACCCCTTGCCACCTATCTCCCACTCTTACTACACATCACCTCCTAACAGATGCACCACCTTCCCATAATGAGCTCGTGTTGAGCTAGTTGTCCAATTTCCATCGCCACAACTTCAACCGCAATTATTTACGCCAATAAACTCATTGCAGGTGACAGATGACTCAAGACATAGTCAGTAGCAAAGACCAACCACGCAGCAGAAGTCAAATATGGATCATCAATAGATGACATCAAATTAAATCCAACTAAATTTTAAATATTCCTATGATATACATTCATAACCAAAACATTTCTTTCAGAGATCATTGTAATCAGTTTCAAACCGAAACGTTTATTTCAGAGATCATTGTAATCGGTTTCAAACTGAAGGAACTCATGTGGTATAAATATTAGAATTTCTAAATGTATCAAGGAGGGGGGGCAACCCAAGAGCCTTTGAGGATGGGATTGTAATGTATTCTTTTCAACAATACATTTGAAAGAAGCAAAGAGATTCTATTGCAGGTAGTTGGACCACTTCTGATGGAAGTCATTCTGCAACTTCCCCTATGTCCATATGAACTGCAAAGGCTTGTGATTAGTGTGGATTATTGTCTCCTTTCCCTGAATGTAATGTTTCCATTGAAAAAAAAATTGTACAATGGAATAAATTTCCTTGTCATAGGTGGGGTATTTATGGGTAGTATCTAAGAGTTTCTCACTATGGTATGCTACTGGATGACTGTGTTGAGTGAGAACTATGCCTACAACATAGCAAGATGCATTAGTATTAATCTCAAACGGTTGTTGCAGATTAGGTAAGGAGATTACTAGAGATGAACACAAGTGATGCTCTAGATCATCAAATGTTAGTTGTTGTGTCTTCCCCCACGGGAACCTTTCCCTTCCACCGCCCTTGGTCACTTGGTTGAGGGCCTGTGAAATATGGGAGAATACCAGCATGAACCATCAATACAAGTTTGAAAGTCCCAATAATCTCTGAAGCTCGATTAGTGTGGTCGAGGTTGGCAAATCATGGATGACTTGGATATTAGATGGATCGACATGTACCCCATGCTCATCAACAATATATCCCAAGTATTGGACCTTATTCATGGCATACTAGCATTTTTCCAAGTTGGCATATAGCTTGTGTTTCCGCAGAGTGCTCAAAACTTGTTGAATATGTTGCATGTGCTCCTCCCAAGTTCTATTGAAGATGAGGATGTCATCCAAATTTACCACCAAAACATAGTTGGTGAAGGGTCTGAATACATCATCCATCAACCTCATGGAAGTGGTTGGTGCATTTTTTAATCCAAAGGGCATGACCAACCATTCGAAGAGACCTTCTTTATATTTGAAAGTTGTCTTCCATACATCAGTTGGTTCGATGGGAACCTAGTGGTAGCCAGACTTTAAGAAAATCTTGCTAAAGAACTTTTCCCCCTTGAGTTGGTAAATAAGGTCATCAATTCAGGGAATTGGGTACCGGTTCTTGACTGTGATTTTGTTTAATGCTTTGTAATCAATGCAGAGCCACTAGGTCCCATATTTCTTATGCACTAGTATAATCGGGCTTACGCAGGGGGAGGAGATGGGTATGATGTGCTCCTTTTGAAGTAGCTCTTGGATATGACACTTGATTTCGTCATTTTCCATCAACGAACGATGTAGACTAGTCCATTAGGAAGAGGTACACCCGGGGTTAGATAAATTGGATGTTTGAGTTGGCAGTGTGTCGGTACCCTGGTGGGTGAGGAGAAGATGTCTATGTACTCTTCCACAATCCCATCCACTTGCTTCTGCTACAAAGAGAGGCTCTATGTAGAATCCATGGTTGTGGCGACGACCTTTTGCTTACTGTGAGCACAAATCACAAAGAAGATGAACTTCTCGGTCTGTGAAATGACCTTACTGCATTTATTAACAAAGATTAAAGAAATAGCAGTAGTCAGCACTACCTCTGGTATCCTATACAATTTTCTACCCAAAGTAATAATAACACTACAGACTAGACTCATACACATCATGTCACTTCCAAAAATATGGTTGTCCTAAAATAACATCACAAACTTCGAGGGGAGAAATATCACACAATACCTCGTATTTTAAGGGCTTGATGTTGTAGGGAGGAAAACACTGTTGGCTGATGTGGAAATCTCTTCCTTGGTGAAGCTATCCAATGGTGTATGGATATGGGTACAGTTTCATCGGCAGGTCCAACCACTTGAAAAACTCTGCTGAGATTAGGTTCTTTTGACTTCCGCTATCGAAAATGAAATGAAGCAGAGCCCCCTTTAACCACATATGTGAGTGAAATAGGTGTTCCCCTTCCTTTGGTTCTTTTGGTTTGCTTGGCTGGACTTTGGTGGTAGTGACAGTGGCACTGGGTTCAACATCGATAATCCACTTCCCTCTTTCTGGATTTGATTCGGATTCAAAATCTTCCTCTGACTTCGAAGCTTTCAACTTGACCACCAATGACTGCTTGGAGCGGAATTATTTGGTGTTGTGCCAAGGTATTTTATAGTATTCACACCATTTTATCGTTTCCTTCTTTGACTTATCATTACCCTTCTTGTGTCGAAGCTTGAAATGGTTGTCCTGAGAGTGGCCATGTTTTATCTATCCCTTGTTTTGTGGGTTGGGGCCGCCTTTTCCCTGCTTCGGCTGCAAGGAGATTGTAGATCCAAACTATTGCCTCTTCTGCTTAAAGTTTTGCTCAATATTGACAACATATCTATAGGCCATACCCAATGATGCGATGTCCAGAAACTCTACTTTTGTTTGAATGTATCTATGTATACAACCACGTTATTTGAGCACCAAATGTCGTTCAAAGTCTTTGATACCCAATTTAGTGCACATGGTATGGAAAATATTGGTGAAATCTGGTACTGTATGGTACCTTTCCTGACACAGGGTGGTCCATCTTATGTACTGGTCCTCGTAACTTGCAACAGGGTAGTACTATTCTTTAATGTCATCCTTGAAGGAATTCCACGTGGGGGTGACCTCAAATATTAAAGATTCCTCTATGGCCCTTTACTCAGAGTAAGTATCCCACCAGTCCTTAACATGAGGGATGGCCTTGAAGAGTGAAAAAGTAATATTTTCCCTATAGGAAAAATTGTGGACCAAAAGATACCCTTCAAGCAAATTCAATCATTTGTCTACAACATCCACATCTATTAGTCCTTCAAATAATGGAATATCAAAATTTACACGTACCTTGAAGGGAGTTTCATGGTTTCTTGATGAAGATGTGTCTCATGTGGGTAGCCGTCGAAGGATCTATGCAAAGGTGTCCATCATTTCATTCCTTTGTCGCACAAGGGATTCCTCGAGAAATATTTTAAAAGGATCTCCTGCTCCATCATCTTTGATTTCGTCCCCCATGGGTTATTGTCAGGATTGATGCGACCGATATTGCAAAGGCTCGAGTGATTCGAGTCCCAACTTCTTGTACTCGGATATTGTCGGGGACATGAACGAAGAAAAATAAATGAAGAGTAAATTGCTCTGATACCTAGTCCATATTTGTGAGAAGAACAAAATGAATAGTAGATTGAATACAATAACATAGAGATACAGAGAACAACAACAGGTATCCAGTGAACACTAAATTCAATTGAATAAATAAAATAGGATGAAACAGTAAAACAAAAGAACTAAAAACAACTTTCTTGAATGGTGGTATATATCTCTAAGAAGAGATGTGGCCGCTACGTGCATCTGACTGATCAGAATGATTACAATGAGGCTCTAGAGGCCTTTTTAACATTACTCATGTGATCCAGATTATTTTCAGCATGAAATGAGAGAGGAGATATAACATGGAAATATACAGAGATGTTGAAAGAAAAACAATAATATAACAAAGATATATAGGAAATATAACAATAGGCACATATATATAGTAATACACAATTTCTATTAATGAGCGAAATGTACAAAACTGTAGAAATATAGAGTGAAAGACTCGTTAGAATGGTGTCAGCTTATCTTTGAGAAGAGATGTGATGGATACTCACATTCGCAAGAAGATGATTGTTACAATTAGGCTCCAAGTCCTTTTTAACATAAATAAAATCCAAAACCCTAACCTCGGAAGATGAAAATCCAACGGTTTTGTGGACCCTGTTTTGGGTAGTTTGGTGCATCAACTTCCCGGGGGCGTAACTTTGGCATACGATATTTGTTTGGAGCACACGATATCTCATTGGAAATGTATCATCGAGGAGATTCATTTTTGGGGCTCAATCAGATCCTTTAGAGATTGATCCCAAAAAAACTTCATTTAGGCCCTCAAAATGGCCCCAAAAGTTTAGGAACCGAAAAACTACTAAAAATAGTAAGTTGCCAGAAAATTGTTTTGAGCCAGTTGGAATAGGTGGGTGGCCACCGATATCCATCTATATCAATCCTCCTTAAGTAGGAAGAAATTTTCTCCATTGTGTCTCAGATCCTTTGGCATTGATTGAGGTGTTCGGTCCCAAAAAAACTTTATTTAGGCCCTCAAAATGGCCCCGGAAGTATAGGAACCGTAAAACTACTAAACATAGTAAGTTGCCAGAAAAATGTTTTGAGCTAGTTGGAATAGGTGGGTGGTCACCGATATCCATCTGTACCAATCCTCCCTCATTAGTAATAAATGGTCTCCATTGTGTTGAGTTCTCGGGGAAGAGGGAAAAGTGCTTGTTGAATCAGAACCATGATGATCTTCTTGCCTTGTTGGAGAAAATGTGTTTCTTAGCTTGTTGGACATTTTTAACCATTCTAGCTACATGATATGACTGTGTGCAGAAGGAATCCTTGCGCTTGGCTTCAATATTGTCGACTTGTTTCTACTGAACAGAAGGTGCTTGGACTAAGTCTGTAGTGGTAGCGGTGTTCTTTTGTTCACCTTTTGAAAAAATTGTGAAGAAGCTTAATTTTGTAGTATGAGATACTACCTTGCGACACTGTTTAGGTGGGACAGTAGTTGGATCTACCTTTTTTATCCTATATATATGACCCCCATATTAACAATGACACTACGGGGTCAAGACTCATAAAGAGCAAGGTGCTTCCACATATATGGCTAGCCCAAAAGAACATCACATAAATCCATTCGGGAAACATCACATAATGCCTCATCCTTGAAGGGTTGGATGTCATATGAAAATCGACACTGTTGGATGACACAAATATCACATCCCTAACGAAGCCACCCAATGTTGTATGGTTGCGGGTGTGTTGTTGTCGACATTCCCAATTGTTTGATGATCTCTGCTGAGATGAGGTTCTTCTAGATTCTACTAGCAACAATAAAATGTAGCGGGGTCCCCTTCACCCACATCTGTGAATGAAAATGGTGCTCCCCCTCCTTAGGATCTATTGGTTCTTCTGGTTGAATTGTTGTGGTCATGACAGTAGTAGTGGGTATGCGTCGATGATTTGTCTTCTCTCATTATTTTCTGAATCAGATTCTAAATTTGGGTTCGACTCTTTCTCTTTGGTCTCAGCCACCAATGACTGTTTTGAGCGACATTCATCAATGTTTTTCCAGGGGATTTTGTGGAAATCGCACCATTTTCAGTGTCTTTTTTTTTTTTTTACCCTTCTTTTCTTGTGGATTGGACTGGTTTTCTGAAGTTTGGTTGTTAGGGTCGTCTTTACCATACTTTGGTTGTTGCAGATTTGCAGACCCGAATTGATCCGGATTATTTTCGGCATGAAATGAGAGAGGAGATATAATAAATAAATGTACAAATATATCTCGGATATCCAATAATATAATAGAAATACATCAGAGATGAAACCATAAACAAAGAGATACAATAACACACCATTTCTAATAATGAGCGAAATGTACAAAACTATATAAATGCAGAGTGAAAGACTCACTAGAATGGTGGAAACTTATCTATGAGAAGAGGTGTGATGACTACTAACATTCGCAAGAAGATCGATTACAATGAGGCTCTAAATAAATTTTTAACATAAATAAAATAAAAAACCCTAATCTCGAAAGACAAAAAGCCAACACTTGTGTGGACCCCATTTTGGATAGTTTGGTGTATCAACTTCTCGGGGGGCGTAACTTTGGCATACGATCTCTGTTTGGGGCACACAATAGCTTGTTGGAAAGGTATCATCAAGGAGATTCATTTTTGGGGCTCAATCAAAGACTTTGTCCATCATTGAAGTGCTATATCTCGATAAAACTTCATTTAGGCCCTCAAAATGGCCCCAGAAGTTTAGGAATTGAAAAACTGCTAAAAAAAGTAAGTTTCCAAAAAAGTGTTTTGAGCCAGTTGGAATAGGTGGGTGGAAACCGATATCCATATAGATAAATCCTACCTCCTTAGGAAGAAATGGTATCTATTGCGTTGAGTTCCCGGGGGAGAGGGAAAAGCACTTGTTGAATCTAAACCTTGGTGATCTACTTGCCTTGCTGGAGAAGTTGTGTTGCTTAACTTGTTGAAGGTTGTCATGAACCTGTGGTTGGAAGGGTTGGACCTTTTTAACCAGTCTAGATACATGAGATGATTGTGTGCATAAGGAATCCTTGCGCTAGGATTCAATCTTGTTGACCTGCTTATGCTGAACAAAAGGTGCTTGGACCGAGTCTGCAGTGGTGGTGATGTTCTTTTGTTCACCTTTTGAACAGATTGTGAAGAAGATGAATTTTGTAGTATGAGATACTACCTTGTGGCACTGTTTATATGGGACAGTAGTTGGAAATACCTCTGGTATCCTATAGAGATAACTCCCCGGAGTAAAAATAACATGACAGGGTCGAGACTCATAAATAGCATGGAGCTTCCACATATATGGTTGACCCAAAAGAACATCATAGACATCCAGTGGGGAAACATCACATAATACCTCTACATTGAAGGGATAGATTTCATATGAAAATCGACACTGTTGGCTAACAAAAATATCGCGTCCTTGGTGAACCCACCCGATGTTGTATGTGTTGGTTGTGGAGCCTGATTATCTTCCTGATTCAAAGGTATTTGTTTGAAGTTTTGTTTATACCCCATGAATACTTTACACCCCAGAAGAATGTACACTCCTCTAGGTGGGGGAGTGCAGGTGGGGATTTCCCCCCCTGTGGGGTCTAGGGGAAAGCAGGTCCTCGATGGCGGTTCAAGGGACAACGTTCCCCGATGGGGGTTCATCCCAGAAGGAAAAATTGCCTTGTAAATGTATATTGTAATTTCATAGTAAATCTGGACAATTCATTATAAGTTCGCAGATCTGATGGTAGAAGTTATGTTAAGGAATTTTTTCCTAGAAGGAAACCCTCTTTTATGAGGTAAATTTATTGCGACTATGTATCATTGTGAATAGTGTATTCTGAGAGAGGAGACTGTGAGAGAAATAAGAGGAATTTACAGCGGGTGTGTTGTAGGTTGTATCCCTTCATTTGTTGGATAATAATAAAGGAAGGACTTGGCAATTTCTCTAGTGTATGTAGCCCACACTAGGTGAACCACGCATATCTATGTATCTATTGTATTGTGTATCTTCTGTGTTTTATTTAGGCATTTTATTTTATTTTATTTCTCTGTGATGTTGTTTTTCTAACAAATGGTATCAAAAAAAAAGGTAACTCGTAGGAAAAGAGGGTTCCTGGTTCAAGTGGGAGAAATGGTGGAAGATGTAAAGTTTAGGGTCAAGAAATTTAGTGGCAAAAACTACCAGTTATGGAAGATGCATATGGAAGATTATTTATATCAGAAGGATCTATTCCTACCATTGGGTGGAATAGCAAAGAAGTCGACAACCATGAAGGACAAAGAATGGGAGGTTATTGACAGAAAGGCACTAGGAACGATACGATTGAGCCTATAAGTGTCGATGTCTTTCAATATTTCGAAAGAAAAGACAACGAAGGAGATTATGGATGCATTGGATAAACTACATGAAAAACCCTCGACGTCCAATAAGGTATTTATAATGAAGAGATTATTTAATATGAATATGTCAGAAGGTGGGTATGTTGCAGATCATTTAAATGAATTTAATACAACTACTAATCAACTAAGTTCTATAAAAGTGGACTTTGATGATGAGGTCATGGCTCTTATAATCTTGTGTTCATTGCCAGAAATATGGAATGGCTTGGTCATGGCTGTAATTAAATCTGTCTCTAGTGAGGAAATGCGACGGAAAATAATAGGTGAGACATTAGGTAATGCGTTAAACATGGAGAACGGGGGAAGACAAAAGGATAGAGGAAAGGGCTCAGGGAACCACAAGAATTGTAGGAAGGAAAGATCCAAATCTAGAATTGGAAAGATAGAGTGTTGGAATTATGGAAAGAAAGGACAATTAAATAAAGACCGCAGAGATCCAAAGAAACAAAGAGATGGAAAGTGGGAGAAAATGTAATAGGTGATGTGTTACAAGATGCTTTGATTCTTTTAGGAGATAATATTTATTAGTATTGGGTAGTAGATTCAAGGGCTTCATTTCATTCCACACCTCATAGGAAACACTTTCTAGATTATGTTCAAGGTGATTTTGGACAGGTTCATTTGGGTGATGATGCACCATGCAAAATTGTTGGAATGGGAAAGGTAAAAATAAAGCAAAGGAATGGAAACCAATGTTTATTGAAAGAGATAAGACATGTTCCAGATCTAAGGAAAAATATAATTTCAACATGACGGTTGGAAAGTGAAGGTTGTATATCCATATTTACAGATAAGGTGTGGAATGTCACCAAAGGATCATTGGTGATAGCAAAAGGAGAGAAGATAGGTACATTGAATTTATGTATTGGTAATACTAACTCTTCTATATGTTTAGCTTCTACAAGAGTGGATACAACATTGTGGTATTAGAGGCTTGGACACATGAGTGAGAAGGGGATGCAGACACTTCAAAAAATAAATTTGTTTCTAGATCTTAAACAAATTGATTTGGATTTCTATGAGCATTGTGTTTATGGAAAACAAAAGAGAGTCATATTTATCAGAGTCAGAAAAGAAAAGAAGAGTGAAAGGTTAGAGATTTTGCATACATATGTATGGGGACCAACTCAGGTATCATCTCTTGGTGGCTCTTGTTATTATGTTACTTTTATTGATGATGCAACTAGAAAAACTTGGGTTTATTGCATTCGACAAAAAAATGATGTTTTTGATACTTTTAAGAAATGGAAAGCTTTGGTTGAGAATGAGACAAGAAAAAGGTTGAAGTGTCTCAGATCATAAAATGGAGGTGAATATTGCAGCAAGGAGTTTGATGATTACTGTTCATACCATGGGATTCATATAGAGAAGACAGTTCTAGGAACACCACAAGAAAATGGTGTGTCAGAAAGGATGAACAGGACAATCATGGAGCGTGCAAGGAGTATGAGATTTCATGTTGGTTTTCCCTTACAGTTTTGGGTAGATGTTGTAGATACTGATGTTTACTTAATAAACAAAGGACCTTCAAGCTCTTTGGATGGTATAATTCCAGAGGAGGCATGGACAGGTAAAAAGGTCAACTATTCTTTTTTTAAGACTTTTAGTTGTGAAGAATTTGTCCATATTGATAAGGAAAATAGTGTTAAATTTTTCAAAATCCCACCCAGTTTCAGTCTCACTGAATTTTCTACCAAATTTAAATGCCAAACTCAGTTTCAGCACTGTTTCAGCATATGCTACAACGGTGTTTCAGCATTTGCTCACAGTGGTGTTTCAGCATCAGCATATGCTACAGCCTGGTGTTTCAGCATCTGCTCACAGCGGTGTTTCAGCATCAGCATATGCTATAGCCTGGTGTTTCAGCATATACTCAGCACTGTGTTTCAGCATATACTACAGCGGTGTTTCAGCATAAGCTACAGCGGTGTTTCAGCATAAGCTACAACGGTGTTTCAGCATCTAAAAACTTAACAGAAAATCAATTTCTGAACAGAAAATAAATTTCAGAATTGAAACATGAGGATTATGAACATCGTTTTCAACGCAGA
>JZKD02S1674773.1:110837-148800 GCA_000966675.3 Picea glauca
AATCATAAAGTTATCTTTTAATTTGCATCTCACAAATTAATTTGACTAAGACCCAATTTCGGCAATTTCTCCCCTTAGGCGCCTAGGGAAGAGAAACACTTGCCTTGGTACATTACTTTAATTAAAAAATTCAACAAATAGAACAAAGCCTAAGGAAAAATCCAAGAAGTGTACCTTTATTGGATACAGTGCTAATGATTTTCGTTATCGCTTATGGGATTATGAAAATCACAAAATCATTAGGAGTAGAGATTTCATATTCAATGAGAAGGTCATGTACAAAGATCAGTAGTAGGGAAAGATACAAGAAAAAGAAAAACCAGAATACACAGTGCTTGATGAGATCACTAAAAAAGAAATTCCAAAGGTACCTGAAAATCAAAATGTACAACAACAGGAGAAACATGTACCTCAAACTCATGAAAGTGTTGTTAGAATATCTATCGGGTTAAGTAGACCCCTTGAACGATACTCTCCTTCATTGTATTATTTATTGTTGAATGATTCTGGTGAACTAGAATGTTATGAAGAGGGAATGCAGGTAGACACTAAAAAGAAGTGGGAGAAAGGAATGAAAGAGGAAATGGATTCCCTAGTAAATAACCAGACTTTGGATTTGGTTCAGTTGTCTATAGGAAAAAAAGCATTATAGAATAAATGGGTTTACAAGTTGAAGGTGGAAGATGGAGGCAAAAAGTGGTACAAGGCTAGACTTGTTGTAAAGGGATTTGCACAAAATAAAGGTATAGATTTTGATGAAATATTTTCTCCTGTTGTTAAAATGACTTCAATTAGGACTATTTTAATTCTTGTGGCAGTAGAATATTTGCATCTTGAACAGTTAGATGTAAAAACATTTTTTTTCCATGGGGATTTGATGTAGATGGCATGCTTGTTGTAGGGTCTAATATGAAGGATAGAAATGTGCTCAAGAAAAAATTAGCTAATTCATTTGCGATGAAGGATTTGGGTGCCGCAAAGAAAATCCTTGGTATGAGAATAACAAGAGATGGGAAAAATCACAAATTGACATTGTCTTAGGGTGAGTACATAGAGAAGGTGTTGGAGAGGTTTAGAATGCAGAATGGAAAACCAGTTAGTACACCTTTGGCCAACCATTTTAAATTAACTAAGGAAATGTGTCCCAAGACACAGGAGGTGATAGAATAGATGTCCAGGGTCCCTTATTCATCAACAATTGGAAGCTTGATGTATGTGATGGTTTGCACAATACCATATATTGCACATGCAGTGGGAGTTGTGAGAAGGTATATAAACAAACCAGGTAAAGAACATTGGGAGGTAGTAAAGTGGATTCTCAGGTATTTGACAGGTACTGCTACTCATGCATTATGTTTTAGAGGTTCAAAAATTGTTCTACTGGGATATGTTGATTCAGATATGGTAGGTGATAAAGATAGCAGGAGGAGCACCATAGGGTATGTTTTTACTATAGGTGTAACAACAACAAGTTGGATTTTGAAACTGCAAAAGGTTGTTGCACTTTCAACAACAACAAAAAAAGTATGTTTCTACTACAGAGGCTAGTAAAGAAATGATTTGGTTATAGAGGTTTATGGAGGAATTGGGAAAGAAGCAAGAGAATATCAGGTTGTAATGTGACAATGAGAGTGTCATTCATATTGTAAAGAACTAAAACTTACATTTGGAGACTAAGAATATACAACTTATGTACCATTTCATACGATCTATTTTGGAGGATGGACATTTGAAGTTGGAAAATATACACATTAGCCAAAATCCTTCAGACATGTTAACAAAGGGAGTAAACAAGGAGAAAATGAGTTCCTTCTTAGTTTCAGTTGGTCTTCAAGAATGAAGGTGAAGATGAGAATTTTTCTAGGTCCAAGAAGGATCATAGTCCAACAGATACAACAATGATGGAGTTTTGAGATCAATCTTCAAGTGGGAGATTGTTGGTTGTGGAGCCTGATTATCTTTCTGATTCAGAGGTCTTTGTTCTCAGCCATGTTATACCCCATGAATACTTTTAACCTCAGAAGAATATACACTCCTCCACATGAGGGAGTGTAGGGGGACCTTTCCCCCTTACGAGGTCTGGGGGAAAGCGGGCCCCTAGTGGGGGTTCGAGGGTGAAGCCCCCGAAGGAAAAATTGCCTTGTAAATGTATATTGTAATTTCATAGTAAATCTGGACCATTCATTATAAGGTCACAAATATGACAGTAGAAGTTATGTTAGGGTTTTTTTTCTAGAAGGAAACCCTCTTTTATGAGGGAAATGTATTGCGACTATGTATCATTGTGAATATTGTATTCTGAGAGAGGAGACCGTGAGAGAAAGAAGAGGAAGTTACATCGGGTGTGTTGTAGGTTGTATCCCTTCATTTGTTGGATAATAATAAAGGAAGGACCTAGAAATTTATCTAGTGGACGTAGTCCACACTGGGTGAACCACATATATCTGTGTCTCTATTGTATTTTCTATCTTCTGTGTTTTATTTACAATTTTTTTTTTATGTTATTGCTCTGTGATCCTGTTTTTCTAACGATATGGATGCAAGTGTGGTGTTGTCGAATATCCCAATTGTTTGACAAGTACCTCTGCTGATATGAGGTTCTTATGGCTTCCTCTATCAACAATAAAATGTAGCGGGGTCCCCTTCACCCACATTTGTGAATGAAAACGGCGCTCCCCCTCCTCAGGATCCATTGGTTCTTCTGTTTGAATTGTTGTGGTTGTGACAATAGTTTTGGGGTCTGCATCGATGATCTGTCTTCTCCCATTATTTTCTAAATCAGATTATGAATCTAGGTTTGTCTCTTTCTCTTTGATCTCAACCACCAATGACTATTTTGAGTGACATTCATCGATGTTGTGCTAGGGGATTTTGTGGAAATCACACCATTTTCCAATGTCCTTCTTTGTATTTCCATTACCCTTATTTTCCTGTGGCTTGGATTGGTTTTCTTAAGACTGTTTGTCAGGGCCTTCTTTACCATACTTTGGTTGTTGCAGATTTGCAGACCCGAACTCCCTCTTGTTCTGATGCTTAAATTTTTTCTCAATTTAAAAAAAAGATCAATAAGGAACATCGAGTGATGAGATGTCCAGAAAATCCATTTCAGTTTGGCTCTATCTGTGTAGAGCCCCACAGTATTTCATAACCAAATTTCAATCAGAGACTTTGATACCTAGCTTGGTGCGTAAGGTATGAAAGGTATTGGTGAAATCCAACACTGCTTGGCTCCTCTCTTGATGCAGCGTGGTCCATCTCATGTATTGGTCTTCATAGTTTCCATAACAAGGTAATATTGTTCCTTGACCGCATCCACACAAAAATCTCAGGTGGGCTCGACCCCATATATTCCAGACTCCTATGTGGAAATTTTATCCCAGTAAGTTTCCCACCAATGTTTTACATAGGGGAGAGCCTTATGGAGTGCGAAGGTGATATTTTCCTTATCGAAAAAATTGTGAACATATAAATAACCTTCTAGCATATTTAACCATTTGTCTAGGGAATTCACATCTATCTGAACTTCAAATAAGAGAATATTAAAATTAACATGTACCTTGAAAGGAGAGGTTCTTCCAAAGTGGTCGCTTGATGAATATGTGTCTGCTACTATTGACATGCGTTGAAGGATGTGGGAAAAATTCTCCATCATTTCGTCCCTATGTCTCGTGAGAGATTTCTCAAGCAACAAATTAAAAGAATCTTCTACTCCATAGTTTTTACTTTCTTCCACCATGGAGGGTTTCTTGGGTGTGAGAGAAATATTTTCCTTAAGAGATACAAACTAGAGACCCAAGTTTCTATACTCAGACCTCGTCGGGGACCTGCACTGAAAAACGATCAAGAGAAACCTGTTCTGATACCACTGATCGAGATTTTTTTTGGCATGAAATGAGAGCGGAGACATAACATAGAAATATATAGAGATATTGAAAGAAAATTAATAATATAATAGATGTATATAGGAAATATAAAAATAGGCACACATATACATTAATACACAATTTCTATTAATGAGTGAAATGTACAAAACTGTAGAAATACAGAGTGAAAAACTCGCTAGAATGGTGGCATCTTATCTCTCAGAAGAGATGTGACGACTACTCGCATTCGCAAGAAGATAATTTTCACAATGAGGCTCCAAGTCCTTTTTAACATAAATAAAATCCAAAACCCTAACCCTGAAAGATGAAAATCCAACAGTTTTGTGGACCCCGTTTTGGGTAGTTTGGTGTATCAACTTCTCGGAGGCATAACTTTGGCATACGATCTCCATTTGGGGCGAATGATAGCTCGTTGGAAATATATCATCGAGGAGATTAATTTTGGGGGATCAACTAGAGATGTTGACTATAATTTAGGTGCTCTGTCCTAAAAAAAAATCATTTAGGCCCTAAAAATGGCCTCGAAAGTTTAGGAACCGAAAAACTGCTAAAAATAGTAAGTTGTCAGAAAATTGTTTTGAGCCAGTTGAATAGGTGGGTGGCCACTGATATCCATCTGGATCATCACGAATTCCAAAACCCTATACATCCAAAAACTTAACCGTAGGATATGAAACTCCAAAAGTTATTTGGGCCCCGATGGGTAAGTTGGTACCTCAACTTCTCGAGGTCGTAACTTTTGCATACAACCTCCATTTTAGGCGCATCATAGCCCATTGGAAATGTATTTTCGATAAATACACATTATTCCCTCAAAATATGACTATGTATATAGTTTTACTATGGCAAGCCAAAAAAACACTCATTAGGGCCCCAAAATGGCCCTGGAAATACAAAAAGATGTATTGACATGAAAACTTTCAAAATAATCCAGTTGGATTAGGTGGGAGGCCACCAATATCCACATGGAAGCTGTGTAGGGATTCAGACAACTCTATAATTTAGAAACCACGATTACAGATAATTACTGAAGAACATGTTGAACTAAAAACCATCAAGAGGAGCCAGTTGGAATAGGTGGGTGGCCACCAATATCCACCTGGATCACATGGAATGAAAAGAAAAGGCATGGCATGGAATGTCATGACATGATGAGGCAAGGCATGTCATGACAAGGAAAGCCATGGAATGGAAATTCAAGGCATGACATGACAAGGAATGGCATGACATGGCATGGAAAGGCATGTAAAGGAAAGGTACAACATGGAAAGTAATGGAATGGCATGGCAAGTTAAGGCAAGACATAGCATGGAAAGGAAAGGCAATGCAAGGCATGACATGGCATGGCATGGAAATTCAAGGCATGGATTGGAAAGAAAGACATGTCATGGAAAGGAAAGGTAAGGAATGACATGGAAAGGCAAGGCATGGCATGGAAAGGCAAGGAAATGCATGGCATGGCATGGAAAGGAAATTCATGGAAAGACATGGAATGGAAATGCATGACATGGCATGTCGTGGCAAGGAAAGGCATGGCATGTCATGGCATGGCAAGGAAAGTCATGGAATGGCATGACATGTCAAGGCAAGGAAAGGCATGGCATGACAAAGCAAGCCATGGCATGAGAAGGCATGTCATGGGATGGAAAGGAATGAAAATGAATGGCATGACATGTAAATGAAAGGCATGGAAAGGCATGGCATGGAAATACAAGGCAAGGCATGCCATGGCAAGGCAAGGCATGAATTAATAAGACCTCAAAGTTATGTTGTTTTCAATGCAATCCAAAAGAAATTATGGATCAATAGTATAATGAGACTACACCATAAGGATGGAACATAAACCTATTTAGTGACATCCCTTTCTATTTAAATCCTATTAATTATGATAATCCATGTTTCACAACTATGAAGTTACCTTATATCTGTGTTTCAAGTTTTGTGGATGATTTAATGGTTAGGAATTCATGGATGATCATTGATTTCCCTAGTAAGTGATATTTCTAAGTCATCGATGGTTATTTCTTGAATATATTAAATAATTTTTTTATCAAAGTGGTGATATTGCATGTTATCTTTTATTCTTCTTGAGTTAACCTTGTCTTGAAACCCTCAATTTCATGGTTAGATTAGGACTTACCCTCAATTTCCGGCCTTGTTAGCTTGACATATAGGGTTTAATTGTCATCTTTCACCCTTAGAATAAACCTTTCCATATTTTATTACATTTATGTCATAATTTTCAGCCCTTTAGGGCTTGATGTCTTGAATATACTAGGGATTTTATGTTCCATCTTCCATTTCAATAAGCATTTATTATCTACACCCTAGTTTAGGCAGCTTGCATTTTCATCCCCCTTTCATTGCATGATTACTTGTTTTAAGGGTTGTTATATTTTTCCCATTGTAACTTGTCATATTGTTGAAGTTAAACATATTAATCACAATTTTTATAACAACTATAGTTTTCTTATTGATTTGTGGTGTTTGGTACTTCCCATTGACTTTTTTGAACTTAGTTAATATCATTTATTGGCTTGGAAAGGAATGAAAATGGAATGGAATGGAAATGGCATGCCATGGCATGGCTTTGAAAGACATAGAAATGGCATGGCATGGAAATGGCATGGCATGGAAGTGGCATGGCATGGAAGTGGCATGGCATGGAAATGGGATTTCATGGCATGGCTTGGAAAGACATAAAAATGGTATGACATGGAAATGGCATGGCATGGAAATGGGATTCCATGGCATGGCTTTGAAAAGTTAATATATCTTGACGATTTCTATTGTATTGCGACCTCCATAGAAGAGGTGTCATTATTTGTGGGTTTAATCTAGTCTCTTATTTCTCATTGAAAATATGTTTCTCGGTACTTCGATACCTATGGTTCTTAGAGGGGAAGTGCCTATACTCATCAAACACCTCCTTTCCTAAACTTCTTGAATGACAATATTTCATCTTAAGACCACAAACTGGACATGGAAATTTACCCTTTGTTTGAAGACCTGGAAGAGATGGATTAAATTTTATATCAATTATTTGAATTATGTTTGATGAAGGGATTATATAAAAAACATGCATGATATTAACTTCATAAAATTAAACACTATTAAAGTACAAATAACATACCACATAAATGTGTTATCCCAAAGGCATCGTGAATTGTCCATACAAGCATTGCATGGAATTTGAATTCCATTTGTGCACCTACATGTCTAGAGATATCATAAATAGTGATGCCCTTCCATAAATCTAGTATCTTTTTTATAAGAGGCTCAATATATACATTCATATATTTGAAGTGGTACTTACCTAATTGATTGAACATACAATACATAATTACTACATATATGAGTGAATAAAAAAATATCAAACATAATTATAAGACATAATTGAACATATATGAGTAAGCAAAAAAATATAGGACATAATTATGAAACAAACAAGACAAATGAGATGATATTGTGTTAAAAACATTTATTCTAAACAAATACCTGGAAAAATCATTGCCAACATATGTGCTCCCTCTTTATTGACATCCATGGAGGAATGTTATTGTTGATAACAAAAACATGCCACACCGGGTAAGTATATATGAGATCTCCAAATGGATTGACACAGTCAGCTGCCAATGAAAGCCTAATATTATGAGGTTCATCTTTAAAATGTGGCCATATTTCCTCTATCTTTCTAAATGTAGATCCATCCATAGGCATTCGAAGAACACCATCTTTACGTATGTTCTTTGCATGGTAATCCATAAACTGTGCTATGATTTTGCACTTGAACAATCACCATGAACATGGAATTATGGGAATATAACGAAGAACCTTGTGAGGAACCTTTTTTGTTACTTGATCGGTTCAATGTATACTAATTTTACATTTCAGGCATTCTTATTTTGACACATGTTCTCCATAATATAGAATATGATCATCAAGACATGCATGAATAAGTTGATACTCCATTCAAATATCTTTCATAATGTCATGTAAATCATGGTATGTGTGACATAAAACATTTGACGATGGTAATATAAATTCACATAACAATATATAACATAAAAAATCAATATTGGTTAATGTAAAGAATATTGATCATACATATTGCATCCAAATTTTACATATGTTCAGGTAACAATAAAAATAGAGGAAAACAAAAAATATTTATCATCATGTACTAACTGTGAAAAAATATATTGCATACCTTAGATGTTGTGTGACACAAGTGTTTGACAAATCATTCATAACATTTAAGTTCACCAACAACAATATAGCAGAGAAAAGACTTGTTTTGGAGCCTTCATAAAGAGGTTGGCTTACCTTCTCAAGTACAGGTATATAAAAAACCCATCAAGACGATCGTCATCATCATCCATTCTAGCATTATCAAATTTCCCTTGGATCAATATATGTGTCCCATCTTATTCAAATGTGTTATTAGAATCAACATCTTCTTCCATAGGATCATTAACTTGATCTTCAACATTCGCTCCATGTTCCTGAATATGCACTTGTACAACCACGTCTTCCTCCACAGGCAGTTCCCTAGGGAATCATTCCTTTATAATTACAAACAATCAAGTAATATTAGTGTATATAACACATATTAAAATAATACAAATGTTTACCAACATAATACAAGAAAATAAAGACAACCAAGACAAAGACAAAGACAACTTAGGTGAGAGAGAGAAACAAAGACAACAAATCAATGATGAAGCTTGTGCAATTTATCAAGATGTCTATGAATGTGTTGAAAACATATAGGAAACATGTTACCTTCTCTTGACATGTACAAAGAGAGACACTTTGTGAGATATACATAGTCATCATTATGTAATATTCTTATCTTATATCCCCCCTCAACCCTAGAAAAATATAAACCATCCTTATAATCTATCCCCCTCATCCTTGTACCTCCACGATGCCAAAAAAAGAACATGGAATCTCCTTATTTCCTTTACTTTCCTCTTCATAACAAATACAACATTCAGCTAGTGTGGCATCTCCACTTTCCATTAGTGATTTAATTTTTTTCTTTTTTTAAATGACGATGTTACTAGGGACTGGAAGTGATCTTCAAAAATTTTAAAAAGGAATTAGCAACTCTGCAAAATACTTCTCAAACAGAGCATTAATACCAATATCAAAAGAAGAATTAGTAACTCTGCAAATACTTTTAAAAAAATCATCGGTATTTGCCAACACAACCAATATTAACTCCTATATTGAATAGTAGAATATGGTGAATCTTATTCATTTATATAGTCACAACAAGAGAAAAAAACCTATTCTTATTTTTCCTTCACCATTATGTCATATTATTATCTATCCCCCCTCAACCCTGACAAAATATAAACCACCCTTATCTATCGCCCTCAACCCTGTACCTTCAAGGTGCCAGAAAAGGAATAGGGAATCTCCATATTTCCTTTATTTTCCTCTTCCTGAAAAATATGACATTCATCCAATGTGGCATTTCCACTTTCCATTAGTGATTTTTGTTTTTAAAAAAATGACGACGTTACTAGGAATTGGAACTAATCTTCAAAACTTTAAAAAATGAAACAATTATCAATACCAAAAGAGGAATTAGCAACTCTACAAATAATTCTCAAACAGAGCATCGATACCAATATCAAAAGAGGAATTAACAACTCTGCAAATATTTTTCAAATAGATCCCTATGCAAGTCAGACAATGAAAATATTCATATTCTACTTTTTAAATTAAGCTCTAAGACCAAATTGAATGAAGGAAAAAATAATTATGACTGCATTTCCAATTCATAATATTAGTGGAGGATGATAATCATAGAAAACATATATATGTTGTAATGTTGTTTAATACAAAAATAGACAAATAAAAAGTCATGAAACCTGATAGCACAATTCACATATGGAATCTCCTTTTTGTTGGGACCAACGCTCAATGCATTTCCTGTCATGAGCATACTATGGAGCGAAAAAACACATGTTTTGGATCAACAAGTTAATGATAAAATGCATACTTGACACCCATAAACCATTCATTCAACAAAGATGAAAAAATATAAACCACCCTTATCTATCCCCCTCAAACCTGTACCTTCAAGGTGACAGAACATGAACATGGAATCTCCATATTTCCTTCATTGTCCTCTTCCTGACAAATGTGACATTCAACCAGTGTGGAATCTCCACTTTCCATTAGTGATTTCTATTTGAAAACCCCTTACTCGACCTAAAATGTTAATCCCTAACCCTAAACCTCTAACCCCTACTCCCTAAAACCTCATTAACCTCTAATCCCCTAGGACCTAACCCCCCTAAACCTACCTTAACCTCTAACCCCTTAACCACTAAGCCCTAATATGGCCTTATTAACCCTTAAACTGCTAATATATTAACCTGTAACCCCTTAGTCCATGTACCCATAAACCTTAAACCCATTAACCACTAAACCATACCCTAAACCCTAATTAAAATCTACATCTTATGTCTGCTTCTTCTCTTCTTAACTTACTCTCAATTTGTTCATGTGTACGTAGAATATATCCATAAAGAAAAAATAATACATTATTTTTATTCTACATTTAACATATAAACATTTACAAAAACAATATGAAATATAAAGACATATAATGAATAACTTATGAATATATCCATAAAGTAAAAAGAATACATTATTTTTATTCTACATTTAACATATAAAAATTTACAAAAACAATATGCAATATAAAGACATATAATGAATAACTTACCAAGGGACGATATTCATGCCCACCTTCAAGGTCTCCATACTTACTACAATGTTTTTCAGTTGTTTTTATTAAAAGTCTCCTTCTATTATAGCCCTTGCATTTTTTACAAGGAAAATAAAAATTTTGATCACCCAAAGCCTCGACCAGTGGAGATCTCAAGTCTCAACCTTGTCCTCCTGGAGGAACATTATGTGAAATTTTTTCTTACCAAACTTTTAGTGATGCTTATCTTAAAAAATCAACCTCAATAGTTTAACTATTTGTAATGCAATTAACAAAATATTTTTTTTTTTGTATTCTAACCTAAAAATATCCCTTGTAACCTCTACAAACCATCACTAGTATAGAAACAACATCGAACATCTTAAATATTTTGAACTTTTTTTATTATATATCACACTTTCGTGACACTTCAGACGGATGTTGACCAAAGAGATATTTCTTAACGAACAAAAATATTGACTTCATCAAATGATGGTACATACATAATTGACCTGGTCAACTGTCGAATATCTGATGGTTGTTGAACTAGTAAACTATTGGATATTTGACAATAGTCTCTTTCATTGAATAGTCTATGAACGTCGGGGCTTTTAAAAAAAAATACAAAAAATGCAAGTAAAATCCGACAATACGGTCAATTTTATCTGTATTGTCAGAGTATGGCATCGGTTTTCTACCCATATGTAGTAGTGGACCAAATTAAAATCCCCTTGCACCACTGAATAATGTAGCACACCAACTCCAAGAGCATGGTGCTGACAATGAATTTAATTTCCAAGGATTCACAAGGATTCTACTATACTCGAAAATGGTGAATTCAGATGGGACTGGTAGAAAAACGTTATTTGAATCCGATTTGTCTCTTTTATCTTATCATTAATTTCATACAACATTAGAGATATTCTCTCAACAAGAGATATTGTAGAACTAATTGTTGCACTCATTCAAGTTAACTATTGTCACGTTTATTTTCATTCCTGAAATCGGTAATTGTTGAAATCCCAACACTCTGGTTTTTATCATGTATTGTGTTCATTTTGGTAAATTACCTGTGGTGTTTGATCTATGGAAAGTTGAATAACATTGTTTTATGCAAGTAAAATGCCTCCTCGATGACCAACAACCCGTCAGTCATGAAAGACACCATTGGGAAAGAATATAATGGTTGGAGAGGCTTATATCCCTACTATTGTCATAGAATCAAATTCCACGCCCAAAGTAGAGCCTGTAATCAAAATGTTGTAGAAGAAACCACCATCTCCACCACTGCTCTACAAAGACATGGAGAAAATCATGGCATCCAAGGTATCTCTTCCCACCATGCATGATTTATACAAAAAAAATTATAACAATGATTTTCCTAAGTTTATTCTTCATAGTGATCTAGAAGTAGAGTTTTGGATGACCATGTCTTTCAAAACATAAAATCATCATCTCTACACATGGTGACCTCTAGAACCCTAGTTTTTCCCTATGTGGAAACCTTATAGTGGATAATCAACCACAATGATGTCAACAAGTGTTTGATAAATGATGTGACTGATCAATGTGTTGGTGTTTTCCTGCCAGTAGAGGTCAACAAATATTATAAACTTAGGGAGCCTAAAGTTAGGCTTAACATTGACTTCGTGGTAAAATTATATGAACACCATAACACTAGTCAACTATTGGTGTCATGGTATAAGGAGGATAGGAAATTCATGAACATATCCTCTAGATGGTACAATACTGTAAACCTTAGAGAACCCTATATATTCCTCATGGCATTGATATGTCGTATAGAGAAAAGTATTTCTCCAAGTTTTTAGAAGCATGGATTACCCTGAAATATACAGTAGAAATATCCAGGAGTGTTTTCAACCGGGGCACCATAATTTCAAATAAATTGAGTATTAGGGTTGATAAATCTCAGAAACCAAAAGCAAGAGAAGCCCCCTCCATTATGTCATCCTACCTATTATACACAATGTGTGTTAGGAACATATTTCCATAACTGGGATTAATATGGCATATTTCAGAGTTACCCTTTCATGTCTATTTCAATGTTTTGTGGGAGAAGAGGTATAAGAAGTCTTATGCTACA
Organism: Picea glauca; assembly: GCA_000966675.3. Classification (NCBI taxonomy): domain Eukaryota; kingdom Viridiplantae; phylum Streptophyta; class Pinopsida; order Pinales; family Pinaceae; genus Picea; species Picea glauca. The sequence goes on from JZKD02S1674773.1 coordinate 123,556, forward strand.
CTTTGTGATAAATCTTAGGCTAGAGTTTCTTTCTTAATTTAAAAAAAAATTGTCCAAGTCTTTCTAATGCAACAAGAAAGGTCATCTCCAGAGTAGGGCATTGGTATCTAGAGGATAAAAGTACCTACCTCCATATTTTTGGAGAAATCGAGGCCCCACACCTACTTCCATCTCATGTGCCAAACCGAATGGTATTGGGGGAAATTTATTACCAAACTATATTAGAAGGCTTCAATTCCTCCCTGGTGATAGATAAGAAAAGAGAATTTATTCCATAATGATTATATGTAAGCTATCAATTTGTAAAAGAAACCACATAGGCTAGGAAGGAAGCTCAAAACTAGGTAGAGTACATGTTTTATACAGGCAGGTACATAAAACATGATCCAAAAAATTTAGTGGCCCAACATGTTAGCCAAGTAGTATCTCACTGGCCATATGCACATTGCAGTTTTGAAGATGAGATATTCACTGAAAATTCTCTAGATTGGGAAGAGATCCTACAAAGGAAAGAGAAACCAGACCTAACTCGATTCAAGACCATGTCAGGAGATGAGCAATTAGAATGGTTAGAACAAACAATAGGATATTCTATATAGGAACAAAATGAAAATGCAAAGCAAGTAGCAAGGAGAGATAAATCACAAAGGATCTTAGAAGAAACTAAGAGAGTATTTTGTGAGCATGGGAAAAATCCTACTATTCAAGTATTAGGGCCAATGATAATAACTCTAGTGGATTTTCATATTGGAGGAGAAGAACGAACAACCCCGAGAGAAAATCCACCTAGGGGAAACAATGAGAAGCCATATGTGGAGTAGGTAAAAGTAGAGCAATCGGAACCTAGATCAAAATCAATACACTAATACAGACACTGAGAAGAAGAACATTGGCACCAATAATTGCTAATTTGATTACAATCTATGATGATGACAATGAGGATATAAACACCTCACCAGTCCCAATTATCAATGAAGTCGCTACATAAAGTAAATAAACCCATCCACCCCAAGGACCATAGCCTACATATGTGGTAACAAGTTTGGATATGACTAAGAACATCACCACTCCCTTGGAAAAAAATTCACAGCCTCAGAACGATGGGGAAGGTGGTGAAGAGGACAAAGAGGAAGAACATGACACAAGAGATGTCACCTTAGAAGAAAAGGATAATAAGGAAGACAAAGGACATGACATAGACCAAGAAGAGGATTAAGAGGAGAAATATAAAAGTAAAAGTGAAGGTCTAATCCCAAAAGAAAAGACCCCTGATAGAGAAGAGAATGAGGAAAATTCATATGTTGGAGAGCAACTGGGATATGACACACTTGGAGGAAATGAGTAGGAGAAATAAAGTGTTGACAAAGAGACTGAAAGGAATACAACAAAACCTATAAATGTTTCTTCACCCAATTGAATGACATCGCCCTCAATAGTAGAAGTAAAGGATGTTACTAAAAGCACCACTGGAACCCAAAAAATACGATAAATGCTTAAATATGTAGAGATCGAACCAATAGGCAGTGTCGAGCAGCCTTCTACAGCCCCAAACTAAGAGCAGTAAATAGGTGGAGATGAAGAAAATGATAGTAAAAAGATATCAACAACTGACAAAGTTAAGGGACCAATTGTTGAACATTTTCACACCCTAGGTAGTCTATCAAATGCTCTCTCATGGGATGATCAACAAATTCCAGAACATGTGGATGAGGTGGCCAATGTTCAGGCTATAGCATATGACAGGAAGAGACAGGTGGTGGTCAAAATAACTATCAATAAAAGGAGTCTTAGTTTGGATAACGTTGTAATGATTACTACATAAGAAACTTTATTTGATGCCAGACAGTCCAAAGTAAGTGAACTACTAGGAGACAAAATGGTCATATCCAGTGCCACCATTGACAGAGCAAGAGAATACGAGCAATAACAAGAGTTCATGAGGATATAAATTTTTCATCTTAGACACCAAGTTGAATAGTATCGAGGCACCACTCGGGAGATCACTTTCATAAGGGTTGAGCTCCAAGAAGGATACAACAAATTTAAATTAGAAAGGGAAGTATTTATGGCTCAGGTTGTAAACTATTAGGAGGAGACTTTGATGGGTTTGATAGCACACAAAGACATGATGAGATAGTCTAAAAGGTCCGACAAGGCTTTGGCGTAGATTGAATACATCAAGGAAATCTAGAAAGGTCGGGGTGAAGAGGAGAATGACATCAGGATGCTTGCGGATGATAGTTTAGTGGTATTCCAAAAGGTAGCAGAATATTGGACATAGCTAGTGGTGGAACTGCAACAAAAGATGCGTGACAAATGGGATGAATGTCTCAACAATTGGGAAAAGATAAACCAAAAAATGTGAGACATTCAACTCCTTGAATTCTATATGCTTGAATACTTTATGGACCTCAATGATATCATCAAGGAGTTATAGGAGCATGATCGAAAGTTTGCATCCGACATTCTCAAAATTAAAACTTTGTAAAGGGGTAAAGTGAGGAGATTCACTGACGGACCAATAGGAGCATCAATAGTATTATGTTACTTGAGTTCCAAGATGGACCAGTTCAAATGTTGGGTCATGGAAATGAAGGATGATCTCAACAAACCAATGGAACAACATCAATTCTCATACCTCCATACCTATGGATATATTTTCATCCAATTGTTCGATTACAACAAAGAAAAACCATTGACATGAAGAAAATACTACTGGGAGCATACACGTGGATGAGTCCACTCTACTATTTTTTTTCTCTACTTTAAGTGAACTTTGAAACTATTTTAATGGGTTTATTTTTTATAAATAAAGACATCAACCTCGTTTTGAAGGGTTGATGGTTTTTGTAAGAACTGGATAAGTCAAGCAGAGAATTACTTTGAAGTTTGATGAATTACAAAGCTCAGACAGAGACAAAGACAATGTTTCCAAGTTTGTGGATGAGAAATCGATTTGTGGATTGTTCTACATTTTTTTATTAGCTACAAGCCCTTTAGTAAGATCATGATTATTTTGAGTTAATTTGAATGATTATAATTGCTAAATGAATTTTGGTTTAAATTCGATGGTGTTTTAATGCATTACATGTGAACAATATATTGAATTATTTCTAGTTTATTCACTTCATGTGCGGTTTCATGCATCTTATTTACTCATTTTCTTAGACAATACATGTCACTTGATTAATAGTATTATTATTGCTAATACTAATTAATATAGGGTGTGTTTTACACGTCGTTGGTTGAAGGATATCTTACGCCTAATATTCTTCAGAATCCAGTTGTTAAGTCATTTACACTTATTTCATGTTTGAATATTAAAGAAGAGACACATAGTTAGAAAGGAAAATTTCCAAAACAACAATTAAATCCCATTGAAACTTGTTGAATCACCAATCTAGGGAATCAAGCTACCTCAAATAGAGAAGATCTTAATTGGGCCTCATCTCTAGGCGTGATTCATGTTATTGAGTCAAAGGGAATTTAGACCCATCAACATAATTGGTGCTAGAAGGAGGGCATGAATGAATGCATTACTATTCAGAGCATGTATTCCAGTAGAAACATATCCCACATAGACTATAGATTAAAAAATAACCACATGCATGGCTAGTCCTTCTCAGGAGATCCCTATCATAGAAGGTACCCGCACCACCAGTGATTCACCATGTGCTGAGGACAATATGTACCTTCACCCATAGATACCATACATGATCCCTCATGAAGAAATCAATGTGTTTAGGAGGATTACTAGAACATATTCTCAATGGATCATATCATTACCATTAGCTCATTTCTTACCTAGGAGAAAGCGAACTTCTAGACCAGTTTTTGACACCCCTGATCACACTTTTGTCCATGTGGTTGAGGACTTGGTAGATTTCACCTTGACTGAAATAGAACAACCTCTCAATTTTATTCCTAAAAATCCATTTGTTACCCCACTAGAAAGTACCTACTCTGAACCTAATAATTATGACTCTGAAGAAGTAGGTTCCAATTAAAAAGACTCAGATGATGTATTAGATGACATGGGGGATAAAAATGAAAACATCCCTGAGGGTAATGATTAGCCTAAAAAAAAACAACCATGGTTGGCTAGGGATTATTTTTCCATACCAATATGGTTTCATAACCTACCTAGGCACCCAAAGAAGCTTCTTTAGAAGTTTGACCTTGAAACCTTTGGACTACATGAAGACCATATTAAAAAATTAGTACTTGTTACCAGGCTGATGAATGTCCAACATGAAGATGTAGTGTGTATATTGTTTCCTTACACTTTCGAGAACTCATCCTCAACATGGTACTTTAACCTCCCGATTGGTTCCATAAGAAACTAGATGAAATTATAGAAGGATTTCCTACATAAATTCACTGAAGAAACAACCACATGGAGCCTTGATGGTTGATATTTTTGTTGCCACCATGGCATCCAAGGAAAAGGTCAAATATTTTAATCAGAGGTTTACAACAATCCTTAATAAATTTCAACTTTATTCAATACCCACTCAAGATATACAAATTGAGTTGTATGCAAACGCACTACCTGCCTCAATCTCCATATTTGTTAAAAGGGCCTCTAAACCTACTCTTGCTGAGAATTTTGAGGAGGCCAAAATCATTGAATTTCAGATGAAAGGTTGCAAAGAAAGATATATCTATTTAGCAAAGAAGGAAACCCAATATCCACCTAGAAGAGGACTTTTGTTAACACGGCCATAAGGAAAACAAGAAGAGAAAAATATCGAGAAGGACCATGAAGATATGGAAAGTATAAAAGGGATGGTTAAGAGGTTACCTAATGATATTGTGGACATGAAGAGGAACGTAGGTGAAGGCACGTCTAATCCTAGGCCTCGCAAACCTTTCTTTAGAAAACCATCACCTTACAAGGATATTGAGCCTCCCCTGGCCAACTTGAACATTTACTTAGGTGAAGTAGCCTTTGATTCCTTTTTCAATTATCATCAAGAAATAAATTCAAAGAAACATGATCCCCAATGGGTGAATGAAATAATTTTTTTAGCTAATCATTTTCTGAATGGTTGTACCCTAATTGAGCAACCCATTGATCAAATATCGAATGTCACGGAAAATGAGGTTAGTGAGCCACCTAAGAAAACAACCATGGTGTTGTGGGATATCAATCATACATCATCTTTTGGTGATCCCACCGAAGAGGAAGAACCACCTGAAACATTGGTAGTCCAAATGAAGAGCAAGGGCCCCATCACTACTAGTGGAAAAATCCCCCTATAACTATACCATGGTTCTAAGTATAGACATAGCAATGACTCCCTAAAATTCAATCTAATTTCTACACTACCCCAAACATTCCAAAATAGATGAATAGAAAGCAATGAAAGAGTAAGTCAGAAACTGTACTTTTTATCCAACGTTTGGTGTTGACCTCCTCAAGATTTGTAGATCCCAAGGTTGCAAGTCTCCTCCCAAAGTTGACCTACATCCACAAATAGGAAAAAAATGACACAAACATACTATTTATATTCATCAATTAGGGTTAGATATAAATTGTTATGTATAAATCAAACAAAATACATTAAAACCATCATTTGGGACAGGGAAAAGAGATTATTTTATTCAATACTCAAAGATTGTAAATTACAACCTTTGTAGGCCGATGCTCCATGAACTTGGTCTGGGATCCTCTTGAAAATGCTCCAAGTGCACCTTCCAAATGCCTTCTCTCACAATATGTTGATCACCTCAAGGGAAGGGAATGGATTGTATGGGAGAAAAGGGTTAGAGAGGGAATATTGATGCAATAACTCACAAAGGTTTCAAATACTTGGGCAAGGAAGGAAAGGGAATTTGGGCAGATTTTCACCATTCTAATGCTTGATTTTGGAATGAGACCCTAAGACCTCCTTTTATATGACAAAAGGATACTTATTCCACTGGGGACAGGCTATGGCAAGTGAATTGGTTGGGAAACCTCCAATAGCCCGTAAATTCCACCGAATTCCTTGCAACTTTTTAATTTTTGCAACTATTGGAGGTATGCGCGGGCTATATGTAGCTATCATATGTACATGGGTTTTCTAGCATGAAAAAAGCATGTGTAAATAATAAGTAGTGCAACAGAGTGCATACATGCTCCAAAAAATGGTTTTTAAAATAGAGTTCCTTAGCAGTGATTTGGAAAATTATGCAAGTAGGAAAGAAAATGCCATGTATGCATGAGTAGGGAATTTTAGGGCTATAATACATGCCCCCTAATATATGAGGTCAGAAGAGAAACTGATGGCCAAAATACATTACAATATCCTTACCATAGAGAATGCGTGAAATCGAGTGATCCCAGGACCAAAGTTTGGAAGGTACCATCTGCAAAAACAAATCGTCTCTCTGAGGCGGGGATACCCATGCTCGGGATGAACTAAATCATGGCTAGAAATCAAATAAACTTCATATACATGTCATATAACTATGTAAAGTATAGCTGCGATCAACACACAGCAGATCTACATCTCAAAATCAATCGAATATATACAAGTACAATACACATCTTCAAGAAGCTAGTGACGCATGTAGCTGGAGATGAAGTCTTCATAGCTCGAGCAACAATTTCAAAATATTCAAAACTTAGGTAGGAGTGAAATGGGAGTGTAATACTTACTACTCTGAGGTCTTCAACAATCATCTGGGAAAATATTGGAATATCTCGATGTTCAGGTAGATAACTTCGTCGATTTTGAATATGGACTTGACTAGACTCTCGGGATGGTCGACACATGAAATTTAAGAGACAAACTATGGAAAGGTCAAATTAGGTTGGGTAAAAATTCCCTTGGAAAAAATCATGAAAGATGATCTAACTCAGGCAACATAACATTGAAATAAGTATGTGATGCAGGAGGCATCACAAACTCTCCATATGTTTAGAAGAGTAACCAAATGGAGGAGGACACAACTCTATGTAGAGAGAAAAACTTCATAAGGTCATACTAGATCCCAATTCTTGAAGAACAAATGGAAGGATGTGCTTTTTCCAAGGGCGACTATCTTTGCTGCCGAAAAAAAGAATGTATATTTTCCATCCCCCCTTTTTGGAATATTTGATTTTTTTTTCTTTTTCAATTTTTAAATGAGCTTGAAAAAGAATAAAATAATGCAACGTTACAAAGGAGGAACGAGTGTCGCGAGTAAGAAAATTGGTTCCAAGAGCATGGAACATACTAATTTTCAAGGTAGGGACACATGTGCAGGATAAGGACGCTCAGGGAAAATTCCTCCATGGGTCAAGGTGTCAGATCGCAGAGGAAAAAAGTGTTGCAAGGCTTTCATATAAGGAATGATTCAAAGGTTCAGTTGAGAGCAACATGGAGCCGACATTAGGCCAAATATGCAAAGATGAGACCCACATTGCGATTAAGCATGACTCAACAAGACCCCTTCTATGTAAAATTTTACGAGCCCAGAGAAGGTAAGATCAGTGGTTTTTTCACATTAGGGAGTCTAAAAAAACGTTAAATAATACTCCAGAGAGTTCATTTTTCATAGTTAGTCCAATCGGCTCAAAAAAGGGTTAAACGTGCACCGAAAATACATATTTTCAAAAAGTATAAAAGTAACTGAGGAAAACTCTCCCAATGAGACGAATCTCCCAAGGTGTACCTTTTTCCACAATAATCTATTGGCTGGAAAAAGAGTTAAACTCATGCCAAGTAGATGTTCTTCTGGACCAATTTAATGAGTGTGAAGGAAAAAGGTCACTCGGCGATATTTTCAATTTTAGGGAGTCTGAAAATATCTTAACTATGGAATTCGAGGGGTTCCTTTTTTCACAAGTAATCTCCAGGGCCCGAAAAAGGTGATAAACCAAAACCAAGGAGAATGTTCCTTTTTTCAAAAATTTAGTCCCCCAGGCCCTAAAAAGGGTTAAACTTATGCCTAAGAATACTCTTCTAGCGAACCGAAGTCCTAGAGAATACCTTTATTCATAAAATTAGCCATCCAGACCAAAAAAGGGGTAAACTACTACCGGACAGATGTGCCTTCAAATTTGAGTTTGGCGAGCGTGAAGGGAAAGAAGATCACTCAACAATATTTTCAATTTTAGAGAGTCTAAAAAAGGGCTTAAAGAAGAATCCAGGGGGCCAATTTTCTCAAGTAATCTAGACGAGATCGAAAAGAATAAATACATTCTCGTTGGATGTTGCTTTCGAATTTTAAAGCGAGCTTGAAATACAACAAAGCGTGCTCATTAGGTAAGGCCATGAATAATGATTAGCAAGAAGAATGAGGCATCGATATGTAATCATGACAAGACTAATCAAGGACTCCCAAGCCTATATTCAAAATTGACAACATGGGCGCCAAAATGCAGCAAAGGATCTACCTAGAGAATCCATGTAGAGGTAGGCTCTAACACCTAATTACGACACTTCCAAAGAAGCAAAGAAGGTTTTGTGTCGCACTTCGATGTGGTCGATCCTATGGCAAAGAGGAAAATACAACAAGATGCAGAAAGTGGGAATGAAACCCTAAATTATATGCAAAAGTTGGAAAAATGACTTTTACTAAGGGATAACAAAAATGTAACCAATCACAAAAATTAATCACCAAACCGAAAGGAGAAAAGTAATGGAACGACTACTAGATAACTCAAAAGCGAACTTGAGTAGCCACCAAGCCAAGAAAAGTAACAAAGGGGACCAAAAAAGGACAAAAAGGGCCAAAAAGTCTACAAATAGAAGTGGACAAATCATTTTCACCATTGCAAATTGGAAATTAATAAAAAGTAAAAAAAAAGCCCTCGTAAAGAGAGTGAATCCCGGGAGCTACAGTGTACGAAAAACCCTCCTACTTGGACCAAGTAAGTACAAAATTCTAACTCTTCCATTCCCATTCCTCCTTTTTAAGTTAGTTTTGAGTTTGGGAGGGGCACACCCTTGTAAAAGGGTCGCGTCTACATGTACACGGGTTTTCCAAGGCCAACCCGTGTATGTACTCGAACAGAGTAATAAACAACCCACATACATATGCGACTGTGTAGTAAACAACCCACGTATACCTCCCTTTGTATTGAAAAAATAAAAATGCAAGTATTAACTCCTATCCATTTTTTTATGTGACAGGATCTATGTTCACTGGAGGGAGAGAGAGCATGAGGAGCTAGATATCTTGGTCGAGGAGGACCCTATGGCTATCATTTCACTGAAATGGTGTGGTTTATGGAAATTCTTCTAGTGTCCATTTATAAGGGCACAACCGAGGTTGCTTAACACTCTTGTGGAGTATTGGCATCTTGATGCAGAATATTTCATGCTGGAGGGTCAATCACTAACTCCAAATACAGAGGACATCTACTTCCTGACCGACCTCTCTAGGAGAGGGGAACCGATCAACTTGAGGACCTTTCCTTCAGGGTCGTTCAACATTGAGGACCATATCAGCATGTATTGTGAGGTTGGTATTCATAAAGTGGGTTGTCAAGTGTTGATTCACAAGATCACCAGCCTCTCTCTACAAGTGATCTTACTCTTGATCGAACGTATTACTGGGTCTGCAACACTCCATCGGGTCTCACACACACATATGCACTGTGCAGTTCAGTGTTTGGAGGCAACAATCTTTTACTGGAGTACCACCATGCTAGTATGCATGAAGAGATAACTCACATAGTGTCGTAGGCATAAAAATAAGAACTTCGAGTTTGGAACCATCTTATGCTCCTTGTTATTCAAGAGGGTGCCTAGTCTCAGTCCTAGATAGATAGTATGGGGGAATATAGCCTCCTTCCCAACAGTGAATGGGTGGGCAGTTTTACTTCCTAGATAGGGTGGAGGGAGGAATGTAGAGGCCTTCGAAGACAAATTATTTGACTGGTGGGCACGTCTTATCACGATTATAGAGGATTATCCCTATGTAGGGATCATCTTCCTCATAGATCCATACATGTGTGTGCCTCCTGGTGAAAAGCGTGGCGATATAGGTAACATATATTTTGGAATTTTATTAAATTTTTTATTTTCGTATATATCATTTTTATGTGTGTGTAGAGTACTAACTACTGAATTTTTTATGTACATATGTGGGACATGTTCGACCGAAAAACTTTGCAAGGAATCAACATCATCCTCGACCAGAGGTAGGACCAACTACAAGAGGACCAACAACTGCAGAAGGACCCCCAGTTGAAGAGGCTAATAGAGTCTTACGATGAGTGTAGAGGAACCTCAATACTCTCACTCGTGTTGTTCCTATGGATGAGATCAAGGATCTCCCCCCGGATATGCAGCCACATGTAGTAGGGGTGCCTCGAACATAAGCTCAGTTGTTCCGACGTCTTGTGAACGTCGTCGTTCACTATAGCATGGACAATAGGCCTAGACCTTAGATAGCATCGGACCACTTACGTGCCGAGGGAACTTTTTGTACTATAGTTTTTTGGGGTGTAAGCCAGGCGATGTATACCGACGAATTTTGAGTCTTTCATGCCCACTTTTGTACTCATGACACTATTTTGGACACACACACACACACACATATATACATCTTTCTTGTTTTATGGAAAACATTTTTTACAAATGTATTTACATGTGTATGTGTGTGCTTTTCTTTTTACATGTGTGCAACATGCCAATCTAAAACTTGATTCTCTAGAGTATCTGTTAAATGATTAAATATCCTAGGAACATGGATATAGGTAATGTAATCAAAAGAGCATTCTAAGAGACGTACCCTAAGGAATCATCGGTGAAGAGTGGGATCATAAATGCGGTAAACCCCATTTAACTGGGACACAACCAATTGAGCATCTAAGTAAACCCATACACGATAAATTCCACGTGACAAAGCATCACGTAGCAATTATATCACCGTGTTGTACTCGACAACATTGTTGGTTGAATCACCTAGACAAATAACTCCAGAAGATAAAAACTTGCCTCCATGTGTGAAAATCACCCAAGTTGCGGAAGCAAGCTTCCAATTGTGTTGGCTAGTGCCATCCGCAAACCCAAATTAAACCTCTGATTCACTTGACATCTGCCACAGTGAAAATAAGACATAAATAACTACACGTCCACAAAACAAAAAAGAAAAAAAATGTGTAAGAGCTTATACATATATACAAGAAGCCAACCAGGTGACCAACCTAAGAGTAATACTTCTTAAGGTAGAGCCCATTTCTAGGCTTCGCTAAAGCATTTCCTTCAAAATCAACCAGACGGTAAGCACCCTTCTCTAAGACCTCTTTCACAATGAAATGTCTGAAACACATGGGTTTGAACTTGTCTACACCCAGGGGATCTTTGTCTTCATCATAAAAGAGGACAAGATCACCTTCAGAAAAAATTCGAGGGCGAATGGACTGATCATACTGACACTTGACTCATTTCTTATGAGCCTCATTTTCCAAGGCTGCATCACGAAGCTTCTCATCGAGCTGCTCGAGATATAGAAGGTGTTCCTCAAGCGATGAAGTGTTTGGTAGTAACTCCTCTGCCAACTTTAAAGAAGGGATCTGACATTCAATATGTAAGAAATCTTCCAACCCGTATATGATTTGAAAAGGTGAAAAACCAGTGGCAGTCTTCATAGATGTTCGATAGGCCCACAACACTGAATATAACATCAAATTCCAATTTGACTTGGCCGAATTGATCGTTCACTGTAGAATAGTCGTGAGAGACTTATTCACATATTCAACCCAACCATTCTCTTGCGAGTAGTAGGGTGACGAATGTTCGTGTTTGAACCCGAGCTTTGACATTGATTCGGTCATCATTTTATTTTGGAAGTGACTAGCATGGTCAGTGGCAATCTCTTTAGGGATACTGAACCTTTATACTATTTGATTAAAATGAAAAGGAAAGTGGTTCCTACATCATTGCTAAATGTCGACATAGCTTCGACCCACTTCGTGAAGTATTGTACCACTACGATGATGTAATGATGCCCCCTGGATGAAGTCGGGTGACATGTAGTAACATCAATCCCCCATTTGGTGAAAGGACCAACAATATGACTGGAAACATAGGAGCAGGGTGTGCCCGAATCTTCCGACATAATATCTGGCAAGGGTGGCACTTCTTGACCAGCTCCACACAATCCTTGATTAATGAGGGCCATAAGTAACCTACATGTAGAATATTTTCAGTTGTTTCCAACCCAGACAAATGACTGCCACATGCTCTGGTGTGACATTTGTTCAAAACTAGCTCTTCTTCTTCGTGGGTGAGACATCGTCGAAGAATGCAATCTATGCCTCGATGATACAAAGTGTCATCGAGTATAATATAGTTTAATGCTTGGTTTTGAATTCATTGACGCTCATCGCAAGAAGCAGAAATGAGGCACTTCAAAGTATGAATATACACAAGTATATATCCATACCAAGGGTCCCAAGATGAAATTAGAAAAAGATCTTTGTTAATAGGTGACTCTTCTGGCATAATGTCACTAGACTCGACCGACAGTTCTAAAATTAGTTTGAAAAAGACCAATGACTTTTTAGATTTCACATAAACAAAATCCAAGTCAACCTCTTGTAGGATAACTATCCATCTATTGATCTTTCTTCCAATGATCTGTCGTGTTAACACATATTGGAAAGGGTCGATGATGGAAATAACAGTGGTCTCGTGAAGCAATATATAGTGATGGAACCATTGGACAACATGGAAAACTGCCAAAGCAAGTTTATCAACATGAGAGTAGTTGAGTTCCGATCCAACCAGGCCTCAACTAAGATAATAGATAACGTGCTCTTCGAGCATGTCATCCTCCTGGACCAAGACCATGCCTATGGTCGACTCCGCAGCAGCCAAATACAACAATAAATATCTCTTATAATCAAGAGGTCGACACATAGGGGTGGATGTTAAGGTACATTTCAACGCTTCAAAAGAGTGTTGAGAAGCTTCATCCCAATAGAATGGGACCCATTTTTTCAAAAGATGCATGAACCCTTTAGTGATCTCGGCATAATTAGCGACAAAACACCGAAGAAAATTCGCTTTCCTCTGTAATCTATGAAGCTAAGTTATTGTGCACGGGGGAGACAATTGAAATATCGCCTCAACCTTGATAGGATCGACCATGATCCCTGTTGTCGACACGATGAAACCTAAAAGACGGCGTGATGTCACGCATAAAATGCACTTGTTAGGATTCAGGTGAATCTAGTAGTAGCGACATAACTCAAATATTAGTCGTAGAAGAGAAGGATGATCATGTACCTTGCAATAACGTGATGCTAGATCATCAAGATATGCCTCAACTATGTGTTTGAGGTCGTGAAAAGTGAACGAAGTGGCATGCTAAAAAGGTAGCTCCAACATTTGTAAATTTTAAACCTGTGAAGTAAAGCAATGCATATAGATTCGTAAGCAAAACAGAAATTAATCAATGGCTCACACACATAGTACACAAAGATTTATACCGAAAACCCTCAACTGGGGAAAACCTTTCTTATTTTCATTATATCAAATTTCACCATTCACCATACAATATATACAATGTTTTTAGGTATTATGTAGATACCAAAACCCTAATCCCTTAATCAAGGATTAATTTAGAAAACCGCTAAAAATAGCAAAAATCGCCCAAAAAACAATTTCGGGGCGCTGCGCGTAACCAAGGGGGGCCACAATTGGCCCCCCTGGGACCCCCCCAGGAAGCGCCCGGCACACACGACACAACAAAATCTACTAGAGGGATCGTCAGATGCAGTTGTCGAACCTGACGCACCCACACACACACATGCAAAGAGTATAACATATACCCAACAACCTTCTTCAGGAAAAAAGGCATCTTTCGATATGTGAAGGTACCCCAAGGAAAAATAAAAGATGTTTTATGTTGGTCCTAAGGTTTGATTTGAATCTGATTATATCCTGAAAAACCACCCATGAAAGAAAATACTTCGCAACCCGCACATTCATCAACAATTTGATCGATAGACGGGGTTAGAAAATTTTATTTCGGTCAAGCCTTATTCAAATCGTGGAAATCCATACAAACGTGAATCGTTCCCTGTTTCTTATTGACAGGAATCGGGTTTGACACCCATTCCACCAATTGTACGGGGTAGATAAAACCATCTTTGAGCAGTTTCTCTACTTCTGCCTTGATTGTCGTTGTTTTTCGAGGATTGACTGGACGAAGTTTCTATCAGACCAGTTCAACATCAGGATAAGTTGTGATTTCATGTTCGAAAATTCGTGGGTTGATTCCTGGCATCTCCTCATAATAACAGGAAAAAATGTCGTGGAAATCCTTAAATAACTCGACATAAATTTGAATCTTTTTAGGGAAGAAATCCGACGAAAACATTGTCCACGACACCAGGGGTTTTGGAGATATCGATTGGAATCATTGTAGAAATGCTTTCCATGTTACCCTCGATGTAAAATATGTGTGTAGCTAGAGGACTGATTGGACAAGGGTTATCGCCACTCATGGTCAAAACAAAATCCCCCGCCTCTATTCTCCTAAGCTCGGGAAGAAGATAACATCTATGATGTAGATCATCCCAAGGTCTGTTGGGACCAATCATTGCCTCGAGAATCACCTCATCAGAGGGAAAGACCAAGTGTAAAGGATCATGAGTGGAAAGAGAATATTGATCCCAAATAGGCTCGAGAACTGGACCTAACTTCTGTGAGAGAGCCAGATCGGGGTTGGTCGATGCTTGATGGACAATGTTGTATGCAACCTCAGTCGCGGATAAGGGAATGGTAATGCCAAGGTTCCCTATCTCCTCCATCGAAGTCGATGGGGAAGGTAAATTCCCTGAGTCATGAAATTAGCTCGTTTTTAAGATGACACTTGAAACATTGTAACCCTCGGCTGGTCGGGAACAACTGACATAAAATTTACATTGTTGGAAGGTGGTGGATAATCAAAATTTCCCATCAATGACGAAAACAAACTAACACCTAAGTTGATAGTGCCAGGCTGCAGTTTATCAATCATCAGGACTTTGGAAGCTCCTGATGAAGGATCGGGACGAGATAAGGAAAATTGGTCGATGGTCACAATTCGACCCTCATGTGAAAAGCACAAGACCCGAAAAACCGTGGAAACCACCACATGCATCCCATAATTCCAACTTCATCCTAACAAAATATTGTAGTTGAGAGGCGCATCGACTACTTCAACTTCGAAACACATATTTTTACCCCCTAATTGCATGGGGAAAGAAGGAATTATTGCGTGTGGTCTAAACAATCGACTGTCAAAAGATATAAGAAACGTAGGTGACAGAGACAACTCAGGATGGAAAATGGCCATCCAACATTCCAACGACATCATGCAAGTCAAGGCACCCTCATCAACCACCATACGAAAAATGTTATGTGTCAACAATTATGTGGTGTATGCCATTACTATCGAAAAAGCGACGTGGTGAGGAAGATGAGGTTTTAGATCAGTTGGATCAAAAATGATCGCTCCTGGGTTACTAGTCTCTACTTCTCCCAAGGTAGAAAAAATAGCTTTTCTCTATGAGGGGAAATTCTAGAGGACCACCAGAGAAGACACCACATAAGGGTTATGTGCCAGATCCTCCACGACAAAGTAGTTATGAGCGGCCCTCGCGTTTGGATTATGGGAAGCCTTCTTAAACACACCTTCAGAGATGCGAGTCATTGTTTCACCCATTGCCTTCTCAATTTGCAAAGGAGCAATGGGTTAGTGGCCTCCTTTCCCTTCTCAACATATTATATCATTCCATAATCACGATTCTTAGTTGATAAATGAGCATCGACGTTCATCATGTAAATTTTTGCGGTCGGGTTGTTAGTAGTAGGCGTGTGGGGTCCCTGAATGCCCCCTTATGCGCTTATGGATGCAGAAGCTTGAGCCATATTTTTCCATTGTGGAAAAGGGTTTGTCAACACAACATATTTTTGTTGTGCTAGTAGCTTTTGGGATTTTTCAAGCCAAGGGCATAGGTGAGTCAGGTGGTCTTCTATGCAAATATTACACGGATACTTCGACTTCTTATTCTCAGTTTTTACCCCACCAACATTGTTGGAAGCCTTTATATCTCCTTTACCCTTTTCATTTCTTTGTTTCTTATTTCCCTCGGTCTATTGGTTGGCCTTGGGAGTCATTGAATGCACACTGTGTACATCTGACATTTGGGTAGCGGGGGAATTCGAACTAGGAGTTTGGTTGGCCGCAGTCTATTGTATCGATAATTGTTGCAATTGATTCGATAACAGATCTATGGATTTTCTTTGTGTTGAGCCCACTATGCCATCAGCATGGGGCCCAAAATTTTGTTTGGCCTTATCGAGAGTAGACCATGGCGTATCCGGTAAGATCTCATAGAGCATGCAAGGCTGAGAGTAAATCAATTCTAGTTATTGGGCTCTCATAATAGCCTCCTCTTCTGAAAACAACTCGGATGTTGCTACATATTTGGACACACAAGGAACCAAATAATTCAAGAATGAATCAAGAAAGAAAGAATTAGGGACCTTTACCTTAATCAAGCTCTCTCTTCGCCACCATTCTCAGATATGATCACAGATGTGGTCATCCTTGGTTTTCTCAAAGTTGGCCAGCAATCCAGTGTCGGCATCGTATCTCACTGGTAACTGGAAATGGTTCAAGAAAACCATCACCAAGTCAATAAAGTAAGAGTACCTAGAGCCATCGAGCTCAATATAAAACTTCATAGCACCCCCTATAAGAGTGCATTGAAAAATGTGCAATTGAACGGAGTCTCCTTTCAACGATTTTGATGAGAACTACAAGTGAAAGGTAATCACAAGATCACTTGGATCTTCGCCAGGATTTCCCTCAAATTTTGGAATATCCGAAGGAAACTTGGTCGAAATGGGGGGGCAACGTGGATCATGATAGATCGGATCATTTAGTAATCTCGACTAGTGTGGAAAATGAAGGGTTGCCAGAAAGGGTAGTTTTGGTTGTGGATTATTTACAGGAAAAGAGGGTCCTAGATTTTGACTGGCACCAGGTTTCCAAGAAAAGTTGGACTGCTAGCCAAGGTTTTGGTAGAAACCATAGCCTTGACCAGCAAAAGGAAATTGTGTTTGTTGAGGAATCATCGGTTGAATCCCCAAATTGGATGACATAGCCTGCGCAAGGATCGATCCCTGTGTTGTGTTCCAAGCAGCTTGGTTGGAGATGCCCCAACCGATCTTCCTAGCATAGGTACAGAACCTTGCCCGGGGTTCTATTGAGTATGTAAGGGGTTTCCCCCGACCGAAATTCCTTGCGAGGGAAACGAGCCCTGCCAAGGATTCCAAAGACCTTGTGTGGAGTATACTCCAGTCATCCCTCCCTGTGAAGGAATGGTACCTTGCAACGATTTATGTTGACCAGAGTTGGGGTTTCCCCTATTGGAGTTAATTCACACACACCTAGGATTTATTTTTCCTAAGGTTTTTCCTTGTTTATTAGTCATTATCCAGTCTCCTATATTTTAGGAGAGAATATTCCACCTGGAGAATATTCTCTTTCAGTTGACACTTCAGTTTGAATAATTGAGTTGAGTTTAGATGTTTCATTGGTTTTGTCACCATGAAACATTGGGATCATCACCAACTCACTACTCTTTGTTCAGTCAATTAACTGAAGACTAGTTGACTAGTTAACTCAGTTAGGTGGAAGTTCACTCCCATAACTGCCTGAGAGACTAGACCAGGTGGCAGTTTACTCTCGTAACTATTGGTATGTGTCCAAATCAATATAGACCACCACTATGGCTCATTATTTACAAATGTATCCTATATCTATTGTAAATTATTCACTCTTTGAGTGTGGAATACGGTTAATGAGAATTCTTCCATTCTTTCTATCTTGCTTCTTCTTTCTCAATTTCTCTCTGCAAATGTGTGTAGTATTTTCTAGCTAGATATATTCTGTACAATTTCAACACATTTACATGGTATCAAATCCGACGAACTTCTAAGAAAAAGCTACACCAAATTATTTTTTTGCAGGTACAAAAGATTGAAGATAACAAAAAGATGGATTATTCGCCAAAAATACTTCTCACGCCTCATAATTATTTGGAATGGAAGCCAAAGATTCTATTTCTTCTCAGAAGTAGAGACTTATACCAAATAACCATGGCAATGGAAGTAGATACTGATTCTGTCGATGAGAAAAATGACTTTCTCAATAGACAAGATATGGCCATAGGAAGTATCGGCATATCTGTTTCTCCCAAAATTTTCCATCAAGTATATGAAGAATCACAAGGATCAACTCCAAATGAATTATGGACCATATTGGAGGTTCTATTTTGGAATAAATAATATTGTGAAGACTTCATGCAGGAGGTCGAACGGATAGAGCCAGAAGAGAAGCCATCAGAATATCAAGCTTCTTATTATGAAGAGTCTTCTACAAAAGTATTTGCAGACATTTGTATTTCATTAATTGAAGATCATGTCTACTCCATTTCAGATTTCTTTTCTGAAATTCATGTGGAATATATATGGCATGCATCTCAGGAGTCACATGCAGACACTTTTACATGCACCATGCATGCATCTCAGGAGTCAAAAAGGGACCCACGCACATCAGACGCAATTCTGATATTTTCTAGAAAAAATTGTAGAAACAAATTGGATATTTGAATTCCTCTCGGGAAAATATCCAATTTCAAGAAAACAGTCATCTGAAACGAAGTCCGAAAAGTGAATTTATGATCATTTCAAAATCAACAAAATTTTAGCATTTTTCTGGAAACGGCTACACAGTTTTCAAAATTTCATCCAAACTTTATTTGGATATTATTCATTACAAGAATATAAAGTGGATATGTCTAGAAATATCAATGATTCATATGCTTCATCATATCCGTGCAGACATCTACATCTTCAAAAAAATCTTCAAAGAGCACAAACTTGCACAGTTGCGAGGTCTTCTTGAAGTGAAGGACATGGTTGCTTAGCAACTGCCTTTTGTTCCTTATCATTTTTTATTTTATGCATTTTAATTTGAGGGGGGGGTTTGTTCCCATGAGGTTTTCCCTCTTTCCTCGTTTAGTTCAGTGTATCTTTTGTATTTGGGTACCTAACATGGTCTCGTAGCCGGGACCCATTCTTTATTTTCACCATAGTGATGTTCAGGGGGGGTGTTGGAGTTAATTCACACACACCTAGGATTTATTTTTCCTAAGGTTTTCCTTGTTTATTAGTCATAATTAGTCATTATACAATCTCCTATATTTTAGGAGAGAATATTCCACCTGGAGAATATTCTCTTTCAGTTGACACTTTAGTTTGACTAGTTGAGTTGAGTTTATATGTTGCATTGGTTTTGTCACCATGCAACATTGGGATCATCACTAACTCACTACTCTTTGTTCAGTCAGTTAATTGAAGACTAGTTGACTAGTTAACTTAGCTAGGTGGCAGTTCACTCCCGTAACTGTCTGAGAGACTAGACTAGGTGGAAGTTTACTCTTGTAACTGTTGGTGTGTGTCCAAATCAATCTAGACCACCACTATGGATCATTAGTTACTCATATATCCTATATCTATTGTAAATTATTCACTCTTTGAGTGTGGAATATGGTTAATGATAATTCTTCCATTCTTTCTATCTTGCTTCTTCTTTCTCAATTTCTCTCTGCAAATGTGTGTAGTATTTTCTAGCTAGATACATTCTATGCAGGTTCAACACATTTACATCCCCTAGTCGCAAAAGTGGTCGAAGAAAAAGTGTTGTTCCCAAACGCACCAAACAAATATAACGTCATAGATCCCAATGATGTTATATAAGACGAAGGTCCTAAACTACCTCCACAAAACAAGCTATAATTAGTGTTAGGCTAGATTGGTTGCTAAAAGGCACCACCGAGCAAAGGGGACGAAGGAGGTATATCACCCCCACCATAAGGAATATCATTAAAAGGCGTAGTAGTGGACATGATTGACCCTTGCAAGGGAGCATTAGAGCTCCCTGCCCCCAGACCCATGTTCTGTAAAGTAGAGTAAGTAAGAACCGAATTTGTATCAAAGTCAAGCATCCCATATGAGAAGGGAGTGCTCATTGCATTTTGAGTGAACAAAATAGTGGTCGATTTCATTAAAGGTATTGGACCACTTCGCAAGGTCATGGGAGTCAAGACAAATGAGGTCCTGACTGGAGAAGGTGGGGGAGGATGTACGATGCCCCCTCCAATAGTAGCTATACAGGGAGTACGAGGACTCCCAGACGAAGTAGAAACATTTGATTTCATTGCCACTCGCCGAACTAACTGGCGCTCAGAAGATGTAACCTCGGGAGGCACAATCTTAATTAAAATCAACGCTGATAGTTGGTGATCGAAGGATTTTTGGCCTGAAACCTTTTGTCTCAAGGTAAAAAATGATGGATTCCTCCAGTGTCGGAAAGTATCCTCTAGGAACAGGCTCGGGCACAGTTTCATGCAGACCAGTCACTTCGAACAATCCTTATTGATCAAGTCTTCGCCTCAATGGTGGAGTAGGTGGCTTCAAAGTAACCGACGACATGCCCTAAATCCGTTGTGATTGACGGAGTTGTTGATCTTCCACTTTGTGAAATGATCAACGAAAAAGTAAGGATTGACTAGTGCGAAACACAAATCACACACTACAAAGTTTCTTAAAGATAAATCAAGCAGTCGACTAACTAGTCGGAAGGATGGTTACACCAATCGACACTAGAGAAACTAATTAGTGTAAGTGCAACTCGAACATGGAAGCACCCTCCAAGTATACTCTGTGAAGAATGATCTAACATCTGCCCTAGGTATCACGATATACCCCTAGAGTCACCTATGTAAGTTTGTAAAATATGGGCAACTAGGTTTCCATCTCGCAGTTAGTCACCAAGCGGGTACAGTTGATAGTTGGGCAGATTGTAATGAGCAAGATAACAAGTCTGAAGCCCTTCAAGGGTGCCGAAAGAAATTGGTCCGTAAGACAACTGAGGATCTCGAACAGATTTGAGGTCCACAAAGCTCCATAGGAAAATGCGATCGATATTGCTCCCGAGAAAGACCCTTAATATACAATCCCCACTACAGTCAGTCTGTCTTTGGAGGATTTATCTCCTATGCCTTTCCTCACGCGACCTCATGTTTATCCCCTGTGTTAGAGGGGGGTCTCATATAACTCTTATAATGTTCGGCTTAAGACACTCCCTATCTCAGACTCCAATGTTTTTTTTAAATGGCCTTGAAGAGTTTCCTCTTCACACCTAATTCAAGGCCCTAAAACCCTAAACTAGTCGGTAAACCCTACAAACATAAATTCTAATATATTTTAAGTTAAGTGTTAATTTTAAGGCTTGATTTATGCAAAGGATGTGGTCGTGAAACTAATGGTGTTATGAAGAGATGAATAAGGAAGAGAACTTTAAAGCATTTGAAAGAAAAAATATACTTCGAACTTTAAAGAAAAGCTGGTAAAACTCTTTGTAAAAAGTGCTTTCGTTTGACTAAGCAAAACTGCTTGTATTTCAGAAAATCAAAAAGAAATTTAAAACGAAGAATCTTTTTCTTCTGCAAACAAACAATCTAAGAAAATTTTCCAAACTAAATGCAAGAAAATAAATTATTTTTGGATTTTTTGAACTACTTAAACAAGAAAAAATAAAGTATAATTTATTTATTTTTTGTTTTTCAAAGCAAGAAAAAGAGAGAGAGAGAGATAAAACTGAAACCAAGATTGACAAATACCCTAAGACAACTATGTAAACACAAAGATTCAAACAAGAAACCAAAAGGGGGATCTAAAACTTTAAATTTCACTCTAAACCTTTAGTACAAACAAAATAAAACTAAGAAGCACGTTAACTGAAACTTTAACCCCAGCTATGGTCAAAGACAGAGACTCTGACAAGTTTAGGAAAGTCCCGAGAAGCCTAAACTTCTATCAGGAAAGAGACATACCTCTCTTTGCTAAAAAACACTTTCAAGACATAGAGACACGGGTTGTTGCATCAACAAGCTACGTATGTACATGGGTTGTCCACAGTGCAGAGCGTGTATGTACACAGGCTGACCCAAAACAGGGTGCGTACACCTCTGAGACTTTTCAAAAATAAAAAGACTAGGTAGACTGACAAGGAAGAGAAAATTGGTAGGAACCTTGCAGGTGACCATAGACTCTTAAAAGAATCAGTAAACTTGTGATCCAAGTGGATATCAGTGGCCACCCACCTTTTCCTACTGGCCCAAAACAGTTTTTTGACAATTTTGGCAATTTACTATTTTTAGCAGTTTTTAACTTCCGGGGCCATTTTGAGGGCCCAAATGAAGGGTTTTCAAGATAGAGGTCCTCAATGATATTCAAAGGCATTATTGAGCCCCCAAAATGAATCTCCTCGACAATATCTTTCCAACGAGCTATCACACGCCTAAAACAGAGATCGTATGCAAAAGTTACGACCCCGGGAATTTGATGTACTCACTTACCCAAACGGGGCCCACATGACTTTTGGCGCTTCATCTCCTAGGGTTAGATTTTTGGATGTCTATGGTTTTTGGCATTCCTATTTATTGTAAAAAGGCCTTCAGAGCCTCATTGTAACCATCTTCTTGCGAATGTGAGTAGTCGTCACATCACTTCTCAGAGATAAGATGCCACCATTATAGCGAGTCTTTCACTCTATATTTCTACAGTCTCTGTACATTTCTTTCATTAATAGAAATCGTGTATTACTGTATCTCTGTGTTTATGGTTGCATCTCTAATATATTTATGTTATATTATTGGATATATGTGATATCTCTGTGCATTTATTTATTATATCTCTGCTCTCATTTCGTGCCGAAAATAATCCAGATCAACTTGACTGAAACTCAAAAGGAAATCAAGAAGCCAATTAAAAACCCAAAAAACCTCCCTCTAAAACCCTAGAGAGACTCCCCAGTGGAGTCGCCAATTCTGCTAGCGGGAAAATCCCCCTACAACTATACTAGGGTTCTAAGTATAGACATAGCAATGACTCCCTAAAATACAATCTAATTTCTACACTATCCCAAACATTCCAAAATAGATGAACAAAAAGAAATGAAAGAGTAAGTCAGAAACTGTACCTTTTATCCAGCGTTTGGTGTTGACCTCCTCAAGATTTGTAGCTCCCAAGGCTACAAGTCTCCTCACAAAGATGACGTGCATCCACAACTAGGAAAACAATGCTACAAACATATTATTTATATTCATCAATTAGAGTTAGATATAAATTGTTATGTATAAATCAAATAAAAGACATAAAAATCATCATTTGGGACAGGGAAAAGAGATTATTTTATTCAATCCTCAAATATTGGAAATTACAACCTTTGTAGGCTGACGCTCTGCAAACCTGGTCTACGCTCCTCTTGACAATGCTCCAAGTACACCTTCCAAATTCCTTCTTTCACAATATTATGATCACCTCAAGGGAAGGGAATGGATTGTATGGGAGAAAAGGGCTAGAGAGGGAATAATGAGGCAATAACTCACAAAAGCCTGCAAATACTTGGCCAAGGAAGGAAAGGGAATTTGGGCAGAGTTTCACCATTCTAATTCTTGATTGTGGAATGAGACCCCAATACCTCCTTTTATATGAAAAAACAATAGTTATTCAATTGGGGGGCGGTCTATGGCAAGTGAATTGGTTTGGAAACCACCAATAGCCCGTAAATTCCACCAAATTCCTTGCAACTTTTTAACTTTTGCAACTTTTGGAGGTATACGCGGGTTATTTAGTGTGAAACTAGCATATGTACGCAAGATCTCTAGCATGCATCAAGCATGTGTACATGGTAAATAGTGAAGTAGATCACGTACATGCTCCGAAAAATGGTTTTTAAAATAGAGTTCCTCAACAGTGATTTGGAAAATTATGCAAGTAGGAAAGCCAATGCAATGTATGCATGAGTAGGGAATTTTAGGGCTATAACAATCACACAAAATCAACCTATAATATCCTAAGCTCCTAAAAACCCTGAAAGAGAAACTTCTTTGGTTCATCCACCCCCTCTACTTATCTCTTTCCCAAAATTCTAGACTCGAGAAACATCAAAGCTAGAATACATTGTGGTAGAATATGTGAAAAAAGATGAAAGAAAATATTTATGTGATGGACTTATGCAAAATTCCTCAACAAAAATACCTTTTACTGTAAGCCTTGAAGGAATATGACAAACCTATGATAAACCCAAATCCAAGCACTGGAAAAGTCACCTTTGGGGAAATCGGGAAGTCTATTGTAAAAACAGTATCAACTGACAGGAAGCCTCGGTCATATGTCCTGCCATTTTTGTTAACTTTTGAAATTTACAACATAAATCTGCACAATTGTTTGGTTGATTCTGGTGCATCTTCAAATTTCATGCCCCTATCAGTGTGTAATAAGTTATATTCCAACCCTACCAAAAGTATAACACATTATCCAACTAGAAAAAAAAAGTTAACATAATCTATGAACTAAAAGATGTTAAGATTTGCATCGCCTCTAACCCAAAATTTCACCAAGTCATTGATATCATTGTTGTGGATATTCCATAGCTTATGGAATGTTGTTAAGTTGGGACTGGTCTAAAAAACTACATGGTTACTTCAACACTAATTGGTCCCACTTATGGCTACTGCTAAAGGGAAATACCAACATTATTATAATTAATAGGGAAAAATATTTGAAATATATTATCACTGATTTGGAATCCCCGAATGAAACTTTGTTGATTAAGGTTGGTTGTCATTGATGTCAACCTTTGAAGAAAGCCCCATAGAAAAAAGGTTTAGGTAATGGAACCAATATTGTTTGATGTAAATATGACTCATTATTGTTTTTCCATGGTTGATAAGAAGTAAATATGGATGAACTCCAAAGTGTTCCCCTTATGGTGAAAGCCCTCACGGGAAGACGCTTTGTGGAGTAAGAGAACCCATGCTTAATTGTGGAATAATGAGATGAAGGAAAGTGAATTTGTCATGGAAAATATCCTAGATGGATAGTTCTTGTCATGTCATTTCCGGTGGTATGTGGAACGTCACATAATTCATCACGGTTAGAGAGTTATGGCCATGAGAAGTTGGAGACCCCAGGTTTGGGTAATGGACCCAAGTTTGTTTGATGGGTAACGGTATGAGTTATGATATATTTTCAATTAATACTATTATATATGGATATTACATGTCATTCCATTTTTGGTGGTATGTATAACGTCACATAACTCCTCACGGTTTGAGAGTTATGGCCTTACGAAGTTGGAGAACCCTCATATGTCATCTAGAAGCCCCAAAAGGTCAAAGTAGTCAAAGTG
>JZKD02S1674773.1:172559-188592 GCA_000966675.3 Picea glauca
CAGTTGCAGCTGGAAAACAAAGGAAGTTGGTGCTTCCAATGAATATAATTCTTCAAGACATATAAGAAAAAGCATTCTGTGGTTTTCTCCCGATTTGGGTTTCCACGTAAAACACGGGTGTATTGTGTATGTGTGTGATTGTTTATTTCTTACTGTTCATTATTGGATAATAATTCTACATTGATATAAAATTTGAAGAAAAAAGATTATAATTACGTTATTACTGATTCACCCCCCCTCTCAGTAATCCAACAAACTTCCTCTACATAATTTCTTGTGTTAGGGAATTATTCCTGTGACTCCAACTTTGGGAATTTCTCACCTTTCTTATTTGAAGTATTATTCTCACAGAAGTCAGATCTATCACTTCAAGAAAACTTAGAGATAATTGAGAAATGCAGTGAGCTCGAACACATTTTCCAAATTCAAATATTATAAGGAAAAAATGAAACACCAAGTGTGGACCCTAATAAGAAAGTGTCGAAATTCACTTATGTGATCCAAACCATGTTCATTGATGGATCCAAATATGAGGAGAGAGATGGTGCAAGCTACATTTTAATTGATCCGATACGAAAATGTAGTTTCTTATTCTATAGACTAGATTTTGAATTCACTAACAAGACATCTGATTACGAGGCTCTACCATTCAAGGACTCAAGAAAGTCATTGATCTAAATATTAAGGAATTGGTTGTCTTGAGTGATTCATAAATTATTTTCAGACAGATGAAGAACACTATACACATCAATTCTCCTCACTTAAGGAACTATCAACATGAAGTGCACAGATTGATAGATAATTTTTAGGCCTTTAACATCACAACAATCCCTAGATCAAAGAATATACTTACTGATTCTCTGGCTACAATGGCCTCAAGACTATCCCCCCTTGAATATTATGAGGCTTTTAGGTTTTCCATAGAATTTTTATATAAACCTTACGTCCTAGAGAACAATCACCAACTGGAGGGTATTTGAGGGAGATGAACGAATTATATCATTTTTAACCAATGAAGAAAATTTCGAGGACTTGGCTATCAATGATGAAGTTTTCCAAAAGATACTTGTTGAACATGAATATGTATAACTTAATACAGACAAGGACAAAAATATGACTCAACCCAAACTTCATACTATGCCCAGGGGAGTGGCCAACCTTGAAAACTTTTTTGATTTATGAGAGAAGTTTAAAAATCCCAAGAATTTCAAAACTAGCAATACATGTCCTACCTAAAAGTCATAAATATATGGACTACTAACAATCCAAGAAACATTAACCTTAGGAAATCACCGTCTCTCAAGGAAAATAATTCTTACCTAAATTTATTCAAAGACTATTAGGATGTCTTTGTCTGGTCCTACCAAGACTTGAAAACATATGATACTAGGATTATTCAACACACCATTCCACTTAGACCCGAGGTCAAGTCGTTTCAACAAAAAATGAGGAGATTCCACCCGTCTTTGGAGCCTCTGATGTAGAAGGAGCTCAAAAAACTACTAGATGCTAAGATAATATTTTAAGTGATATACTTTGCATGGGTGGCCAACTTAGTTCTCGTTAAAAAGAAGTCAGGAGAAATTCATTTATGTGTAGACTTTAGAAACTTGAACAGGGCCTCAGAAAAAGACAATTACCATGTTCCCCCATGGAACAACTTCTGCAAACCATGTCCAAATCTAATATTTTCTCACTTCTAGATGAGTTCTCAAGATATAACGAGATTTTGGTTTCAGAAGAAGATATATTGAAGAAAACTTTCTGGAATAAATGGGGAACATTCGCTTACAAATGTATGTCATTTGGATTAATTAATGCAGAAGATACTTTCCAAAGGGCCATGGATGTGGCCTTTATAAGGTTAATCAAAAAGTGTGTGGTGGTTTACTTAGATGATGTCACTTTCTACTCTAAGAATAGAGTAGACCACATTTCTCACCTTACCCATATTTTTGAAAGGTGTAGGAAGTACACGATGTGTTTTAACCCAAAAAAGACCATATTCAGGGTGGATGAAAGAAAACTCTTAGGTCATATTATTTTTAAAGACATCATCAATATTGACCATGAACGAGTAAAGTCAATTTCTGAGCTTTCGCTCCCTCATAATAAAAAGGAAATGCTATCTTTCTTTGGGAAGATTAATTTCAAGAGGAAATTTACACCTGACTTTGCAGAAATAATTAAACCATTACAAATAGTGATATGCAAAGACTTAGAGATCAAATGGAGTGAGGAATGAAGAGAATCCTTCAATAAAATTAAAGCCACCATCTATGAAGCCCTTCTTTTACGAAGCCCCGATTGCAGAAAAAGTTTTCTTCCTCTATAATTTTGTCTCAGACAAGTCTTTAGTCATAGTTCTTACTCAAAAGGATGATGAAAACAATGAATTCGTTATCCCATTCATGAGAAAAAATCTCCAAGGACCTGAACTTACCTACCCGAATTTTAATAAACAAGCATATGTTGTTTATAAAGTAGTAAAACATTTCAGATTTTATATTTTGAAGAACCACACAAAGGTTATAATGCCTCACCCAACAATAAGGTCCTTTTTTCATGCAACAGGAGATGGGATAAAGGAGAGGGAAATGGATGGACATCATCCAAGAATTCAATTTGGATATAAAACTCAAAAATATAGTTAAAGGGCAAGGCTTATGTAAATTAGCCACAAAATCCCAAGACCTAATAGAATAAAAAAAATCGGGTTGGTACAACGAGTTGTCTTTATGGTGTAGCGAGGTACTATATATCCCACCCAAACAAGACTCTTGGTATGTTGACTTATCTTTTTTCCTCTATCATGGCACTTGTCCTAAAAACCTGAATCCTAGAGAGAGGAGAGCACTTAGGTTAAAATCTTCCCAGTACCGTCTCATAAATTCTATGTTGTTCCACATGAATTACGATGGTTTGTTACTTAGATGCCTTGAAAAAGAAGATGTTGGAAAGGTATTAAAAGAACTTCATGACAATCCCACAAGTGGGAATTTCATAAGAGAGAATATTGCTCATAAAATCTCAAGGGTAGGATATTATTGGCCAACCTATTTTAGAGACACACACGCATATGTAAGAATATGAAAAGTTTTTCAATTAAGTGTTGGAAAAGAGAAGAATGCATCCATCCCATTGCAACCAGTGACAATTTAAAGGCCTTTTGAGTAGTGGGGGATAAATGTTATAGGAGAGATAAATCCAAATGAATCCAAACAACAAAAATATATATTAAATGCAAATAATTATTTCACGGTGTGGTCATAAGTTATTCCCCTTAACCATGTCAATGAGAAGGTGGTTATATAGTTTTTAGAACAACACATAATAACAAGGTTTGGGGTACCTTTTGTTCTGTTTTTTGATAATGTTGCATACTTTTCTTCTACTCTTTTGACTGAATTTGCTCTGGATAAAGGGATCATTCTAAGATACTCTGCTAATTATTACCTGTAGGGAAATGGTGTTGTATATTCAACTAATAAAAATATGGTAAGAATTATCAAGAAGACAGTAGTATAAAACCATTGAAATTGACACAACGCACTTCACAACACTCTATGGGATGACAGGGTGACTCCTAAAGAATCCTTAGGGAATTCCCCTTATTTCCTAGTGTATTGACAAGAATGTATCCTTCAAACTAATTTATATCTCCCATCCTTGCAGTTTTATCAAACCTCAAGAGGACAACCCTTGTCAAGCATGCAACAGAGAATAGATACACTTTTAATGGTTGAGGAAGAAAGAGAATGGGCTAGGAGAAAGTTTGCGTCTCACCAACAATTAGTTAAAAGATGGTTTGATAAACATAAGGATGGAGAAAAAAATTTTGAAGTAGGATATTTAGTCCTAAAGTGGGATGAAATCAACGAGCCAAAAAGGAAACATTCAAAGTTCCAAAACTTATGGCTTGGACCTTTCCAAATTGCTAAAAAGATTGGGGTAGGCACGTATCGGTTGCAAAATCTTAGGGGTGAGCTTGAGTCTCTCCCTGTTAATGGTCAGTCCCTAAAAAAATAGTTTCTTAGTTGCCTCTTAAGAAATGTCTTATACCATAGTTTACCTTTTTTTTCCTTTCATTTTGTTCCGTTTTAGATAGATTGATTTTTAGGTTTATGTGTTTTCATTTTATTTTTTATCTTTTCTTTTGTTATGAATTTTGCTTTGTTGCTATGGTTTTATTTTGATTTTGGTATGATCATGAGAATATTTTGTACTAAGAATTTTGGTGTAATCTGGCAAAGTTGTTTCTCTTATCCTGAATCTTTCAACATCAAAGACAAAATAAGGAGTTCCTACTAGACCAAAGATTCCAAGGCACAAATAATTCACATTTTTGTATGCATATCAACCAAGGGATAAACAAGTTGTATTCTTTGTGGCATGGGAATACTGAAGGAAATGGACTAGAGGAGAGAGTAGCTTATGCCCCAAACATAGTAGATAAGGATCTCACTCCTATTAGAAAAGACAAAAAAAATAATAATAACATAAGAGTTAGCTCCTCCACTCTAAGAAAAATATATCCTCCTCCCTAATTCATTCTTGGCACCTGTGCAACAATGTCATATGCAAGTAAAAGAACAAAAAAATAATTTTATAATAATCCAGAATGTACAATCAGGTAGGGTTTGCAGATATCTCCATTGGGGCTATGGATGCTCGCCGACAACGGAGCAAGGTCGATGATATCAGGGTGACTTCGTCGGGGCTATGGAAACTTTATGGTAGTGAAGCAACACCATGGGGAGGCTCCTAACTTTAAGAATCAAAGATACCATGTATTTCTAGCAACCATACTTTCCAACTCACCTCTTGTCTGGTGGATATGAGTTATTTCTTTAGTGGAAAAGAGGCATGAAATTAAATGAATCCCCATAAGTAGAAAAACATGAATGTTTCATGGGCCATCTTTATACATATTTCTGAGTCATTATCTTAAGTCGAAACATAACTCCCAAAAATGTCTCGTTAATATCAATAAAAGAAGGTGCAGAGATGTTATTTTTTCCGAGTGAATCGCTATTTGTTGAGCACTCAACACACCCTCAAAACTTCCTGAAATTTTGTGGTACTGGTTGACTTTAATTTCATCCTTATACTTTGATTATCTCATGGTAATAACATGTTTTAAGGTTTTCCTTCTTTTTTTTTCTGTGCATTTCAATCAATTCCTGGGCTTAATATGGATTATCACTAAAAGGGAGAAAGGGTTAGGTATTTCCGATGCTGATAAAACAGGTTCAAGACTTAGAATTTACAAAACTTTGTCAAAAATATCGATCATTCGTTGACATACCTGATGCCTGACGAACGCTTCTAAAAATCATCGATGCGCTAATCAGGCGCTAGGGGTCTCTTTGCAAAAATATACAATAGACTGCTTAGTCCACCGATTGTTGATGTTCGTCATCCAAGTGAATATCTAAAAATGACTTAAGAAAAGCTAGGCCTTGATGCCGATGAAGTAAATTTTTCCTCGCATTTGTAACCCTCCAATTTTAACGATAAATGCATCCTAGTTGTTGATCCCTTAGGTTGAAAATCACCTGATTCTGGTGCGAGGTGAAGCCACATCAACATTCACCATGTCATCTTTAATAAATAATTTTCCATGTGGATATTCATATCACCACCTTTCCTGCCACATCATCACACCGACCACACTTCGCCACATCAGCTAAGTCGCGTCAGTCGAGGCACATTAGCTCCATGTCATCACGAGCGATTCACAAAGTCATCTGGGCACCGGAAATTTTGATCAAAGGCGTCAAAACAAGTGTTTGATATAATGAATTCATCGACGTCGATGTTACATTGGTAATCGGCATGAAATACATGCAATTGTATTAATCTCTATAAGCTTTAAACCCTCTGATTTCCGATAGCTCGTCGACATCAGTGAACCAAGACCCAAGATTACACTTTTCAGGTATTATGTTCATTTTGGTAAATTACCCGCGGTGTTTGATAGATGGAAAGTTTAATAATGTTGTTTTATGTACGGAATATGCCTCCTCGATGACTATCAACTCATCAGTCACCAAAGAGACAAAGGGAAAAAAGATATTGGTTGGAGAGGCTTCTATCCCTATTGTTGTTAGAGAATTGGAGTCCAAACCCAAAGTAGATCCTATAATCAAAATGTCGCATAAGAAATTGCCAGCTCCACCACCTCTCTACAAAGACATGGAGACAAGCATCACATCCAAGGTATCTCTTCCCACCTAGCACAATTTATACAATAAAATTTGTAATGGTGATTTTCCTGATTTTACTCCTTATAGTGATCCATAAGTAAGAGTTATGGATGACCAGGTCTTTCAAAACATCAAATAGTCATCTATGCACATGGTGGCCTCCAGATCCCTAGTTTTACCTTGTGTGGAAACCTTAGAGTGGATAATAAACAACACCAATGCCGACAAGTGTTTGATAAACGATGTGAATGAGCAATGTGTTGGTGTTTTCTTGTCAGTAGAGGTCATAAAATATTATAAACTCATGGATCCCGAGGTTAGTCTTAACACTGACTTCGTGGTCAAATTCCATGAACATCGTAACAATAGTTAATTGTTGGTGTCCTGGTGGAAGGAGGATAGAAAATTCAAGAATAGAGCCTCTGGATGGTACAATAATGTAAACCTCAGAAAACCCTATATGTTCTTCGTGGCCTTGATATTCCGGTTGTATGGAGAAAAGGATTGCTCCAAGTTTTCACAAGCATGGATGCCCCTAGCATATACAGTAGCCATATCCAAAAGTGTTTTCAATCAAGGTGCCACAATTTCAAAGCAATTGAGTAAATTGGGGTTGAGAAATCCCATAAACCAAAAGGAGAAGTCGTTCTCTTCTTTATGGAATCCTACCTATTATATGTAGTGTGTGTTAGGAACGTATTTCCAGGACTAGGATTAAGATGGCATTTTTTAGAGTTACAAGTTCATGTCTATTTCATCATTTTGTGGGAGAACATGTATAAGAAGTCTTATGCTGCAATTTGTGATGAATTCTTGGCTAGAGTGTATTTCATAATTTTTAAACAAAATTGTCCAAGGTTTTCCGATGTAACAAGAGAGGTCATGTCTAGAGTAGGGCATTAGTATCTGGAGGAAAAAATTACCTACCTCGGGATTTTCAGAGCAACCAGGGCCCCGCGCCTACTACTAGCTCAATGCCTCCATGGTGAAAGATAAGAAAGGATATCACTTTGTAAAAGACACCACATATGCCAAGTAGAAATCTCAAAACTAGGTAGAGTAGAGTTTTTATACAGGGAGGTACAGGAAACATGATCCAAAAAATTTAGTGTCACAACATGCCATCCAAGTAGTATCTCATTGGCATACATGCATGACAGTTTTGAAGATGAGATATTCACTAAAAATGATTTGGATTGGGAAGGGATCCTACAAAGGAAAGAGAAACCATGCCTAACTTGATTCAAGGCCATGTCAGGAGATGAGCAACTAGAATGGTAAAAAAAAATAGTAGGGGCTACTATACAAGCATAAAATGAAAATGCAGAGCAAGTAACAAGGAGAGCTGAAGCACAAAGGCTCGTAACAGAAACTAAGAGAGTATTTCACGAGCATGGGAAAAATCCTATTATTGAAGTATTAAGGATGTCAATAATAACTCCAGTGGATGTGCATATGGGAGGAGAAGAATGGAAACCCCCATGAGAAACTTCACCTGGGGGAAACAATGAGCAACCAAATGTGGAGTAGGTATAGGTAGAGAAAGCATAATCTAGATCAATAGTTGAGACCCTAATAGAGACACCGAGAAGAAGCACACTGGCACCAATAATTGTTGATCTGATTGCAATCTATGATGATGACAGTGAGGATATAGACACATTAGCAGTCCCCATTATCAATGAAGTCGCCACAGAAATGAAAGACACCCATCCACCCCAAGGACTACATCCTAAGTATGTAGTAACAATTATGGATACAAATAATAACATCACCACTCCCTTGGAACAACATTCACAGCCTCAGGACGATGGGTAAGGTATTCAAGAGTACAAAGAGGAAGAACATGACATAGGAGATGCACCTCAGAAGGAAAGGAAAATAAGGAAGATAAAAGACATGACATAGAGAAAGAAGAGGATCAAGAGAAGAAAGATGAAAGTAATAGTGAGGTTCAATCCCAGAAGAAAAGGCCCCTGATAGAGAAGAGAATGAGGAAAATGTAAATGCTAGAGAGAAACTAGGAGATGACACAATTGGTGGCAAGGAGCATGAGAAACCAAGTGTTGACAAAGAGACTGGAATGACTACAACAAAACCTCTAAATTTTTCTTCACCCAAGCGAATGACATCACCCTCAATAGAAAAAGTAAATGATGTTACTAAAATCACCACTGACACCCAAAAAATGGGAGAAATTCTTAAATATGCAGAGACCAAACTAATAAGCAGTGTCGGGAAGCCTTCTAGAGCCCTAAAAAAAGAGAAGGAAACATGTGGAGATGAAGAAAATTCCAATGACAGGATATCAACAATTGACAAGGTAAGGGACCAACCCTTGAACATTTTCACACCCTAGGTAGTCTAGGCAACTCTCTCTCATGTGTTGATAAGCAAATTCCAGAACCTGTGGATGAGGTGGACAATGTTTAGGCTGTAGCATATGACAGGAAGAGACAGGTGGTGGTAAAAAGAACTAGCAAGAGGAGGAGGATTACTTTGGATAGCGGTGTAATGATTACTACATAAGAAACCTTATTTGATGCCAGGAAGTCCAAAGTAAGTGAACTACTAGGAGATGGAATGACCATATCTAGTGCCACCATCGACAAAGAAAGAGAAGATGAGCGAGAAGGACAGTCCATGAGGATAGAACATGTGCATCTTAAAACCAAGTCGAATACTATCAAGGAACCACCCGGGAAATCACTTTCATAAGGGTTGATTTCCAAGAAGGATAAAACCAATTTAAATTACAAAGGGACGTCTTTGTGGCCCAGGTTGTAAGCTATTAGGAGGAGACTTTGTTGGGTTTGATAGTACACAAAGACATGATGATATGGTTTGAAAGGTACTAAAAGGATTTGGCACATATTAAATACATCAAGGAAATCCAGAAAGGTCGAGGTGAAGAGGAGAATGGCATCAAGATGCTTGCAGATGATAGCTTAGCGAGATTCCAAAAGGCAACAGAATATTAGAAACAACTAGTGGTGGAACTACAACAAAAGATGCAGGATAGATGGGAAGAATGTCTTAGGAATTGGTAAAAGATTAACTAGAAAATTAGAGACATTCAACTCCCTGAATTCAGTGTTCTTGAAGACTTTGTGGACCTCAACGATATCATCAAATAGTTAAAGGAGAATGATTGAAAGTTTGAAGCCGACATTCTCGAAATTAAAATGTTGGAAATGGGGCAAGTGAGGATATTTTTCGATGTCCGGACAAGAGCATCAGTAGTCTTACGATACTTGAGTGCCAAGATTGACCAGTTCAAACATCGGGTGATGGAAATGAAGGATGAGCTCAATGCACCAATGGAACAACATTGATTCTCGTAACTCTGTACATGTGAAGATATTTCCATCCAATAGTTTTAGTATGACAAAGCAAGCCCATTGACATGACGAAAAGACTATTGGGAGCATACACATGGATGAGTACACTCTAATATTTTTTTTCTCTACTTTAAGTGAACTTTGAAAGTATTTTTAGTAGTTTTATTTTTTATAAATAAAGACATCAACCTCGTTTTGGAGCTTTGATGGTTTTTGTAATAACTAAATAAGTCAAGAAAAGAATTACTTTGAATTTTGATGAATTACAAAGTTCAAATGGAGCCAAACAAAATTTTTCCAAGTTTGTGGATGAGAACTCGATTTGTGGATTGTTCTGTATTTTGTTATCAGCTACAAGCCCTTTAGTAATATCATGATTATTTTTAGTTAACTTGAATGATTATGATTGTTAAATGAATGTTGGTTTAAATTTGATAGTGTTTTAATGTATTACATGTGAACAATATGCTAAATTATTTCTATTTTTTTTGCTTCATGTGTGGTTTCATGCATCTTATTCACTTCTTTTCTTATATAATACATGTCATTTGATTAATAGTAGTATCAAGTATAATATTGATTAAGATAGGGTACTTTTTACACATCGTTGATTGAAGGCTATCCTATACCCAATATTCTTCATAATATAGTTGTTAAGTCATTTACACTTCTTGCATGTTTGAATATTAAAGAATCAAATTTAAAAAAGAGACAGTTAGAAAGGAAACATTCGAAAACAATAATTAAATCCCATCGAAACTTGTTGGATCACCAATTCAGATAATCACACTACCTCAAACAGAGAAGAGTTTGATTGGATCTCATCTCTGGGCGTGATTCTTATTGTTGAGTCAAAGGGAATTTAGACCCATCAACAAAATCCAACAAACACAAAATCAAATAATCACTTGCAAACAAAAGCAATGTATTAGAAAACTCTCTTCGTCAAGGTGGGCATACCCATGCTCAGGTTGAAAAACAAGCTTGGTCAACAAATCAAGTATACTACGAATCCATGAAATATATAACTATAGAATCATGGACAAAAAGAAATACAATGGATCCATGCAAAAATAAGATCATATCCACAAACTAATACATAGTGGATCTGCGTATCAATGTACACCTAGAGGATAAATAAAACTATAATGTTGACAATGTGGTCCTCCATAGTACAAATACAAGATAATGTTTGTTACTATAAAAAAAAATCAAGAAAAAAAATTAATGAAGGATGTTTCCCAAGTCCAAGGTCTTCCACCGATATCCATCCATTTTAAAATGATGTACCATCCGAATCGATGTTTTGAAGTCAAACATGGAAGAGATTATGTAGTGACTAGTCATTGATGTATACCACTGTTAGATGTGAGGTGGTCCACCAATAATGCTAATGGGTACTAGGGTACACAACAAATTCTAAAAATTGTGAATTGATTTGTTGATGTCAAAAACTTAACACAATCAATCGATTAAGGGATATTGATGAAAACCCATTCTCAAATGTGAGGGAACCTACCACTTGTGACTCCAAGTCCTAAGGTATTAAAAGGATCTCTTGATATTTATTCTATATTAAATAAACTAAAGTCGATAGGA
The DNA here is from genome assembly GCA_000966675.3 of Picea glauca. Lineage (NCBI taxonomy): Eukaryota > Viridiplantae > Streptophyta > Pinopsida > Pinales > Pinaceae > Picea > Picea glauca. Next base: position 183,709 of record JZKD02S1674773.1, read on the forward strand.
AGAGATCCATCAAGAGGAAGGCCAAAGGCCACATCAACTAACATGATACAAGATCAAGAAATGATTATTGATTTTAAATTCTTAGATAAGAACATTGAGAGAGCATACCATTGAACATGAAATTTTTCTATGCTAGATGAAAATAATAGAAGAAAAGACCTCTAATAAGAAATCAATAATGAAAATCATTGTTAGACATAAGGTTTTCCTTAAATAGTGAAAATGAAACCATAGGTACAACATAGAACCCACTATGTGAATAGATGTAGATGTATTGACACCGAACACATGTGAAACCACTCAGTGAAGGACCTCTAATTATTTTCATTTGTTCAATGCAAGGAAACCTATCAATGATGAAATTGAGTCCCAACATGCTATCTATATATAATTCTATTCCTCGTAGCAATACATTGCAATCAATAGGGGTAAACCTACCGAGGAGAAGAAATTGATAAATCCTTCTACACTAGCACAACATAATAAAAACATTGGATCAAAAAGTAAACCAAAATTGAATTGACTTAATAAATTTCCAACATGGATGGTGGTGAAAACTAAGGAATCTTCAATAAAGGTTATCATCTTAGAAATTCCATTGAAAAATACCATGGCATAATAGATGACCTGAGAAACAATTGATTCCAAAAGAGACTAACGATAGAAACCATCAATGCAAGAGGGATTTCAACACAACTACATTTTTACTGGAAGACTGGTAAAAAATGAATAAGAGTTCTCCATTTTTACTGGAAGACTGGTAAAAAATGAATAAGAGTTCTCCATTTTTACTGGAAGACTGGTAAAAAATGAATAAGAGTTCTCCAAAGACTGGTAAAAAATGAATAAGAGTTCTCCAAAGACTGGTAAAAAATGAATAAGAGTTCAATTTGTGAACTCGAAACCATAGTGTAAATCCTAAAGCAGTGCTAGTTCACAATTGTAGAGATAATGGACTCAAAATAAGTGCTTTAATCAAGGTCAATCATGAGTTGTCTTTTAATGAAATTTTAAATGTAACTGCCCTAACCCTTGGTCTTCCAATGAGATTGACGGTCAAGATTAGATCTTTCCCTCATGAGATCAACGGTCACGACTTCATTCGTTGAGGTCACTTAAGTCACTAAAGTGACCCATAACATCATAAAGTCACTTTTACATTAAAAAATTAAAAGACCCAACTTTATAAAGTTACTTTATAAAAACATATTATAAAGTCACTAGGGAGAGTGTGCTCGGCCACTTCCGCATGTTGAGCGCCACCAATGCAGAAGTACCTCTAAGCTACCATATTTTAACACTTGTTCCACGCGCAATATCTACCATAGGACTGCTATTTGTAACGAATGAAAACAACAATATGCAAATCACATTTCCAAAGGTCGTAGCGTATCACATCAGGAGAAAATTATTCAATTCAACTACAACCAATGGACTCTCGAGCCTTGATAGTATTGAGATGGAAATCTCTGGGACTCCGGGTATATATCCTTTGCAATGAAAAGTATTATGCCTTACATGAACCTTGGAAGTGAGTATGATTAACAACTCTTTCACTTCCTTGCACTAAGCAATGAACATCCTCCATTTTATACGTACAGCCTCATGTACACAAGTAATTACTCCTTTTTTGGTTAATGGTCTTTCTCCAAATAATGTTCTAACAAAAATCTCAAATTGCATCATATTATGAAGTATCATGATGTATCATGGCCATTCATGGACTAATGAGAACCCTATTTTTCACTTGTTCAAATGGTTGCCATCATCACAATATATGAAAACCATAATTAGGTACTAATCCCAGTCAAGTGCCTGACACCTGGTCAAGTTGAACTTGGTCTTAGACAACGTGTAATCACCTGTAACGAATCTCAGGCTCACCATTTTATTGATTTCATTGACTTTAAATGGTTTTGTTAAGTGGCATTGGTTAAAATGGGTACCGACACTCGAAAAATACAAGCATCAGAAGAAAAAGAGTACCAACAAATAAAACATTTGCAATAACCTATATGTATGATATGATCATTACTACAATGTTCAACAAATTCCGAAAAAAGTTGATGATATTTACATATTGGCAGTGGTGTGCATCACGACATGCTTTTGACATCAGATCGCTAGGCATCTAGCTTCAGCTCTGTGACAGAACAAATTATAGAGGAACTTTAGCGAAACTGGCATATGGTTTATGAGTAACTTGATCATAGCAAGCACACAATATAATTTATAAATAGAATCACGAAAATACTTCTGTACACAGGATTGATTGTAATAGGTTGATCATCAACAAACTATAATGCATGGGACTGTACAAATTAATAATCTGAAACACTGAAGAAGAAACTATTTCTTCAACCCTGCACATTTCATGCAATGTTGAGCTTTCATAAATATAAAGGAAGATCCCTAATCTCTCCTAAGCTTGTCTTGATGATAATGAGGCAGTTTATGTTTTATCTAGCAGATGTAACAAAGATGCAATTGTGTTTTCTTAATTTTCATTCAGCATCTTCAGCACTGAAATCTGGTTCTGTCGGCTTTTGGAGCTTAATCAGTGGGGCAATCCTTGCTGGAAGTTCCATACTACGTTGTCTGTGAGCACGAAGGGCATTAGCTGCAAACCGAGATGCATATATAGTTGCTCCGAGACTGGGAGAAGCCTTGCCATTATTCCGTGACAGGGCTGCCTGAAATTTGTTTTCCTCTTTATGGCGAAGATATTCGTTTTTCTTTCTATAGTAACGGCGCCATGCTGCTTGGATGAAACAAGCAGCCCATGTTCGCCATTGTTGGGAGTAGAAACGAAAGGTATGCTGAACCTGTCGGCTATGCAGACGTCTGAATTGACTTGCAACAAACTTCAAATCCTCTGCTCTTAAAGCAAATGCTTCTACCTCGATGAGAGATTTTACAGTTCTTGTAGAAGATGGAAGATTTACACCAGACTTGGGATCCAAAGCCCATGTCAGCAGTTCTTCACCACAGAAATCTCCTTGTTGAAGCAAACCACTATTGAAAAATCCAGTTCTTCCTCCATTTGTTGTCGCACTTTCCAAACGACCACGAATAATGAAAAGCATCATATCAACAGGATCCCCCTCTCTGACAATATACGTATGTTCTGTATAAAGTGTTGGCTTGAGACGTTCACACATTGCATCCAACAACTGATCATCCATACTCTCAAACAAAGGTACCTGAACGAGGATATAAATCAAACAGTGGGGTGAATATGTAGGTATGAAAATAACAGATGTCCACATGATATGAGTATTTGTGTGGAAAAATTTAATCTATAAGGATTATGAAGCACAAAATATAAAGTCATTACATATCATAATGCATTACTAGAAAGTCAAATCAAGGGTATGACTCACCCTCCTGACCAAATCTAAGCAGAGATGACGTTTTATATCACGTCTCAGATCCTTTGGAAGGTTTTGAATCAAGTTCTCTTCATCCACTCCTCTCGTTTGCAGCCATTTATACTGGTCATACCGACGGACACATTTCTGGAGGTTTTCTGGAAGTAGACGATGATGCATCCATTGATCTGTATCTCGGCGCTTTACTCGCATTTCTTCTAGCCTAATGGTCGAAGACTGCAGATAGGTCTGAAAGAAAAAGACAGGACAGTGAAAAAAATAGCATAGTACTATTCAACATTTCATCAGTTGTTCCTCACACTTCATCTTTTGAAGTTTGAATCAATTGGACTATAAATTTGCTTTCAAAGACAACAAGAGCACATCCAAAAAGAAATTAAAGAACTGGTAAAGTGTTGCCCTGAAGTTTCACTAGTGTTGTTATGGCCCTAAATACAAAGATTCTTCTAAAGACAGAAATGGTCTTGTGCATCTTTAATGTATTAAATTATAACCAGAATTCATAAAAGAAAAGAAATACTTTGGTGAGAAAAGTAGGCCAGCTTAAATATAGAAATATAATGTAGATGCACATATAACCCACAATAAATTCCACTTAGGCAAACTATAGTGAATTCCCAGGCCAACCTCAGCAAGCACTAGTTGACTAGTTTTTATACAGGTCAAGTAGGCCACATTTCCATAATCATTACATTTCTTTCCTAGGAAATTGTGCACTTTTTATATACAGCGACCTCTTCTACAATAATAAAACCTGTAATTTTACCGCAAATTGTGTCTCTTGACATTATTTCCATATTGTTGATTTTTCTGAGTGTTTTCTCACTTCTGCAATTTATCCCAATCCCGGTTTCAATCACTCCTTATCACTCCAAAAGTTTAATGCCCTTTCCCAATATTAATGAAATTTGCAAACATTAATATGCATTAAATATTAAAATGATATTTGACTGAAACACATGAAATAAATAATCTTTTCAATGGCTGTCTTAAAACTCAGAAATTATATCAGCAAGCACACATTTAATGACACAATGATTTTTGGTCAAATGACCCTGGAAAAACCCCAATGTGGGGAAAACCAGTGAGAGAGAGGGAGTTCTTCTTATTTCTTCAATTCTGGAAATTACATATCAGCAAAAATAAAAACCAACAGCATTTACTTATCTCTTCCCTCGATTTCTGTGCTTGAAATTAACTGGAAGAAACCAAAACTCAGCCACCTCGAAATCTGTGCACAGACAGCCGTACCGTACGGACTGTACGGACTGTTGAAAAACGTGCCCAGATTTATGCTGCTGCTGTACGGCAGCCGTACGGCCTGTACGGCTCAATAAATGCGCCCTTTTGCCTTGAAAAACGAGCTGTTGTACGTCTTGCTCAGAAAATTAATAGCTGCTGTACTAAATCCGTACCGTACGGATTCCTCTCTTGCTGCTGTTTTGCCTCGATATCCGTGCCCTTCTTTGCCTTGGAAATCGTGCCACTTCTT
>JZKD02S1674773.1:226537-237590 GCA_000966675.3 Picea glauca
TGGTTGATGACATATGAAGAAATCTTAATAATTATTTAAAAGGCATAAAATTGTTTAAGCTTATGAACAACTGATTCACCCCCCCCTCTCAGTTGTTCTAGTATTTCCCACAGGATGGAACCAATGTTGTTTATGATCACCAATTCTAAGGCTAAAACTAACACACTCGTGATGATGAATCTATGCAAACAATCTTCCTTCTTAAATGGGAGAATAATAAATGCAATCGTGCAATTTATTCTATCCGTAAAGTAAAGGTACATAGATAAAGCACGTTAATAACATGGCTAAAGTAGTGTGGTGGCTCCTCTCTATTTTGTAGTATGTCTAAATAAATTCTCTAGTAAGGAGGATACTTTCTCTTATAGTATCTTCTTGATAATGATTCCAAATTGCTCGAATTGTAGTACACATGTAAAATTATATGTTGTGAAAGCATTTGCTATTATGAAGGATGTGCAATTACAAAGAAGTCATGTACAATGTATCTAAATGAGGACTACTTTCAGGGCATTTATAGTGGTCCATTATAGTGTTCAATTAACCTTGGCATAGGTCAGCATGGTATGCTCAGCCATATTTAATTTGTACTATAGCGTATTATTGTTTGCCCTATCCAATATCCTTTTGTGTCATACTTTTGCACCCACATTAGCCTACTTTTATTACAAAAATGTTCTTTCTTTTTGTGATTGTATGCAGTCCTTCAGTTTAAAATACAATTATAATTTTATTATCTTGGGATTTCCCCTAGCTTGGGTTGTAACATGTACTGTGGATCTCGACCATGAAAATGTAGCTACCATATTGTCATTTAATCAACACATTTAATGTAACCTAATCGTATGATTAAAACCTAAGATATTAGTCCTCGAATGGTAATAATGGTAAGTTGAATGGTCGTTGGTTGATTGGTTCCCTTAACCCAGAGATAGTTTGTAATGGACTACAAAGCTTCAAACCTTGACATGACTATAAGTATCAAAACATTAACATAAATCAAGAAGTGGATATCTAACAACCTCTGGCTCTGTGTGGCTTTAGAGACCATAGCATACATGTAAGAGGTCCACACATACCCTTTATATGGCCATGTACGACTCCAAAGACTGTGTTACGCTAGTTGTAATGTTCCCAACCAGATCTGATTGGAACAGTGGGTTTTTATTGAGTTTTATGTGTTTTTCTAGTTGTGGTATTTTGTCAAACACTTTGCAGATTTGTCGTCTTGAGTTGCGCTAGGGTTTAATATTATGGTTTGTTTGAGTGTTTGTAGCAAGTAAATGATGTAGATATAACAATGGCATATACTCAACAAGATGCAAGATCAATAACACAAGAAATAACCACAAATACCTCAGATCTGATATATTAATCAGATATGGCTGTCCTCGTACAAAGATGGAGCAAATCTAGAATACAAATAAGAGAATGGATTATATGGCTGATAATGCCTCCAAGAAACAAGATAGAGATGAAGATCCAGGCTTCCAAAAGCCTCCTCAAGATGTACACCCCAAAATGTAGAAGATCCAACTCATCCTTACCAGAAATATGGTGTCTTCCCTAGCAAGTTGCGCCCCTCACTCGCTATAATAGACTAAGATTTTGGCCTCCTTGAGGATGACCTTCAAATCTCCTGGAAATGTTGGCAAACAATAGATCGAGACCAATAGATAACTTGTGGAACAAGTTTGGGGCCAAACCCCTAGAGAAAACCCTCTATCTCACGTCCCCCTCAAGGAATAATGTGCCCTCCTTCAGTCAATACGCCCTCTTGGAGAAATAAATGATTATGCAAGATAAAACCCTTCAACAACTAATGTAAAAGGATGCTAGGGAGGTGGCAATCACTCCTTTGAAGCCCTTCGACCACCACAAGACAAATCGAACTTGTCTTCCTCAACTAGTGTGTCCCACATGCTGGAAACCCTCCACTGATGCGTGTTAACCTTCCCTGAACCTGTAGAATCCACCTGTGATTGAGATAGAACTGATGTAGAATGGCGAGGGAGGAATCTTTCACCTTCGTGACCAAGCTTGGACCAAGTTGGGTGGGATCTTTCACCACCGAGCTGATCTCTAGGGTTTGTTCAGTCAAAACCCCCAAGTGCATGGACTCTCTAGCAAGAAGCCAGACATCAAAATGATAATCAACATAATGAGAGAATAGAGGCCCCTATCTCTCTTTTATATCTATTCACCTCTTTTCTCCAAGTGACTTTTACTTTATTTTATTATTCCTTAATTAAATCACTTCATTAATTAATTAAGCATTTTACCTCTAAAAAGTGATTTATCCATCCTTATGGCTTCTCCGACCACTGAAAGTCACTTTTCATCATCTTATCCTGTTGTGCTCTTCTTCCTGATTCCGATGAGCTATTACACTAAGAGGTTTCTCCAAGTAATATGCTCAATATGACCTTCGTAGTGAATTTAATTAAAATATAACCCATAATAACTCAAAATTACGAAAATCATCAGAATACAAAGGAACCAAAGCCAAGTTGTGTGGAATGGATCATGATGATGAAATATGATGAACGATGCAAATTGGGCCCAATAAAACCCCTAAATATCTCCGGAACTCGTTGTCACCCATATCTGGCTACTCTGGTAGGCATAACACTCCATCATGTGATAATGTCCAAAAGTGGGGACATTACACTAGTTGTTAACGGAGGAAACCTTTTATGTCTCCTACGGGAAAAGGTCTTTGAATTTTGAAAAGATATTTTAGATTTTTTGATGTATTGTTTTTTAGACCTTCCACTTTACCATGGCCAAGTTAGGAGATGGAGCTTAGCAAAGAATAATTACTACCAAGAAATTTACGGTTGTACCATGTAGCAACTATAGGTCAATTGTTGGAATCCATAAGCCCTTTATTTTTGTCCCCAAGGACAATAATTCATGGTTTATTTTTCTTAGAAACAATTCCCAAGAAATTCTTGAGCACTTTCCCCCATTCTGAGGATGCTATCATGTGTAAAGCGAGTGGCATACACTTGGTGGCCCTAACCCCATGAGAATCAAACCAAGAACCTACACAATGTGCCAAAGTAGCAATAACATCTTGGCAACAATGACACCAGTCAATTGAGCTAACCCTGTGGACTCAAGAATACATGTTATACACATCAAATATGCAATTTATAATTGGAAGATTTTCTTAAACACAAGGTTCAGAAAAGATGACAAAGTTCCTATAAAGGTAATGGAAAATGCCATCAAACCATTCATAACAAAGTCAATTTTTCTTCTCATATATGAAAAATAATAATTTACCAATGAGAGGTCCAATTTCCCACAATTAGTTCCAACATTCAATAAGTCAAGGTAGTCCAATTTCCCACAATTACTTTCAACATTCAACAAGTCAAGGTATCATTTTTTAAAGTTTATTGTCATGCTTAATGCATCATGTCATGGATTTCTAGCATGTGAATCATTGCACTGTATGTCTAGAGACAGATCTTGTTCTCACTCATGAAATAAATTACTAAGCTATAGAAGTTAATTCGACAACTTTGTGTCATAAATTGTATTACTTATCCTAGTCTCCTAGCAAAGCATTAATAATTTATATGCATGTTTTAAGTTTACAATCCTTTTGATTTGAAGCAAATTCATATGTCAGCATCATAGTATCAAGGACAACTTTTAAACACAAATTAGATGGGAAGTTGATGAAGCACAAAGAAATAACACAGTTATTCAGAAATATTAAAAAAAGAAGACAGAAAATATATACCTTAGGTTTTGTAGGCCCCACCATAAGCAATAGAAATACTTGTCCAAAAACTTTCTTGATGAAATGATTCCGTTATCAAGTGCACCAACATAAATTCCAAAATCAAACATTTGATTTGTATCAGATGTATTACAATAATGATTTAGAAACTCCTTGGTTTGATTAGACAAACTATCTCTTGGATTTTTATCATCGCAATATAAAGATTCAAGTACACAATGGGTTGTACTATTTGCACAAGCTTTCCGCCGACATGTGTCTTGTCGCTCCAATGCAAGTAAATACCAGCAAGCTCCAAGAACCTGACCATCAAGACCATATAACAATCATATCTTCACCAAAGTTTTCTCTTGCTATCATTAAGAGTCATTTCAATAGATAGCAAGATGAAGACATTGAACACTTTCCATGGAAGAAAATACAAATGAATCAAATTCCTTTTACTTACAATTCTAAACTTCCACCCTTCAAATTTATACTACAAGTAAGAAGCAATATTTAATCTTTAAAGATAAAGCTTGTAATAAAGAAAAAGACATTTTTGAATTTTATCATTTCAAACAAATATCAAATAATAACCAAAGAATTAAATAACAACAAATAAAACACTTTAAAGTATGATTGATAAGCTTAATATCAGATAGAAGGCTCAAGATGCAGAAACCAAATGGCAACATAGACACAAATCAATTTTGATCAGCCATTATCTTTCTTATTCATGGCTGTTTGTTACTAAGGTTTGGCTACTAAGCATAGACTTCCCAAAACAAACCTAACAAATGGTCTTTGCGCTCAATCTATTGATTAAGTTATTTAAGTGAAACTGTGAATCCTAAAACTATGTGACTTCCCTAGAACTCTCCCCGCTTATACCAAAAAGACTGTTGGGTGCTCAATAAGTGAGGCAAACAAAGCCCCACCCTAGCTCCACAGGTCAATCCGGGGAACGAAAGTACTCAAACAAGGAGGACACCTAGTGCCGTGAGACCATCCTTGATCTAGCACCCCAACCTCTTTCCTTAAGTTCATTTTTTGATAGCAAAGTTGGGACAGTTAAATGTGCTCTAATTAAACTAGTTTAATTGAAGGCCTATGGATCTAAGGTAAATTGAAACTTAAGTTGATTGAGTTAAGTTAAGTTAAGTGATTGCAATGTAAAGTGCTTGAATGTAAAATACAAGAAAGTAGAGATGCTTGAATATACAAGTGTTTGAAAGTAGAAGTGCTTTGCAAGTAAAGTAAAGGAAATTGCTTAAACTTGAAAGATATCAAGTGATTGAACTTGAAAGCAAAAAAAATACTTGTAAATGAAAGAATTGCTTGAAAAACACAAGTAAATTACTATGCCTCCGCGGCTTAAGCAAGGAAATGAAACGAGCTTCTAAGATCTAAAGATAAACGATAAACATAAGCACTAGAAGCAATGAACAATCAACTAATTACCTAGCCTTACAATTTAGGATGGTTGTCTTGGCCAAACACTATCATAGGTGTAGGCAAACAATAAAGAATTAAAGAACTTGAAAAGAAACTAATTCTAGCCACACAACCTTGTCTTAAGGACAAGTGGGGCAAACTAGAAATGAAAAAACAATGGTAAAAATAAAACTAATTAACTAGCCTTATGATTTTGCATGGTTGGCTTGGCCAAACTCTTTGCAAGGTGTAGGCAAATTAGAAAAAAAAATGCAGAAATTTTAAAATGCTCGAGAAATGCAAGCCCTAGAGACTCTCTTGGGCTTGCTTACAATGTGTAGAAGAATAGAAAGAAGGGGGTATTCAATACCCTTACTTAGGAGGTGTTTGTTTGACTTTAAACGACCCCAACTGAGTTGTTCCTCCTCGTTTCTGTCACAAACCTGAAAAAAAACGGCAAGTAAAACTTGCTGGAAAAGCTGCAGAATTGACAAAAAATCTGTAAAAAAATATTGTTAGTGAAAACCAGAAATTTGTAGTACAAAACCAACAGTATATATATTCGATTTTGGTCTATTTCAGAACACAAAACTACCCAAATATAGAGGAAGATGAACAGAAAATATTAGAAGTTTTAAGTGGATGATGAAGAAGATTTCCAAATCTTAAATCTATCTTCAAAACCCTTAAGTGACCTGCAAATTCCTTGAAACAATGCTACAGAAAAGAGAAAAGGGTGAGCAAATTCAAGTCATAAAACAAAATACTTTGTTAGATCCAAAAGAAATACTCACTAGATCTATGATAATACTACCAAAAGATCTACCCAAGCAAAATACTTTGCTTGGGATCCCTACTCTAAATCTACAACAAATGAAAACAAGAAATAACTAGAATAAAATCACCTCATTAAGCAAGATGGCACAAAGAAGACTCTCAACACCGTGTATCCTCCAAAGATTTATTGTATTAAAAACAAGCTTGAGCAAATACTTGCCACAAGCTTGAGAAAAGAATGAGAAAGCAAGAAAGAATTAGAGAGAAGAGTGGGAGAGAATGGAGAGGAGAGGAGAAATTTGGGTAGAGTAACCTTACAGTGAGAATAGATGTGAAATGAGGGGAGGGCCTTCATTTATACTTGGAAGCCAAGAGTGACCCCTCTTGGATGCTCACCAAGTATCACTCTCACACACACTCTATCAATCTCAAGGGGGGTGCACTTTTAGGGTTTTGGAGAGGTGAGGGGTGTGAGGGGGGATGGGAATACCCTTTTAGCCCACCCAATCATCCAACTTAGATGCTAGGAGGGCGCACTTAAGATTAGTGGGGTTATTTCCCATTAATTTAGGAGTTGGGTTACGTTGCTCATCAAGGGGGGCGCAACTCACTAGGGAGGATGTGTGGTTTAGGTGGTAGCTAAGTGAAGGGGGTGTAAAAAGGTTAGGAAAGGGGTTTGGGTAGCTTAGGAATAGGTTTAGATAACTTCTCCCACTCTTTCTCTAATCAATTTTTTCTTTTTACAATAATTTGACATTTTGACTATGTCAATTTCAGCAATTAAATTGTTGTCTTAGACTGACTTAGACTCCTCATGAACAAACACCTAGCAAAACTTGTCCAACTGAGCTGAAACTTGGTCCAAGGGTGTAGGGGGGTCTTATTCCATTTCTTTTGAGCACAAATACCCATATCAAAAATCTCAAGGACCCAGTTTTTACATTTTTACACCAAATTTAATTAAAATTACCATTAACTAGGTAATTTTAAAAAATTAAAAAAAAAACTTTAGACTCGACGAAATGCCGCAAGACTCTAGAAGATGTCTAGCATAGTCATTTACAATATTCCTAGACAAGAGTCACCATAGGGCTCGACCATTAGAACGTCTTTCACCACTTTGGAGGATTATTGTGGGAGTGAAAAACTCAAGGGAAATTAATAAGGTTGGTTAGGCCAAATTAATAACTTGAGGAAAAAGAACACTCGATGAAAGGGACTCCTTTAATGATAAATTCTTAGGCAACTAACCTAAACTATGATCCATGCAGACCCATTACATTATCATCCCACGCAGGGCAACGAAAATTCCAATTACAAAAATGCGTGTTGAGGCCAAAACTGCCTTGTAGAACCTGTTGTCGTCCTTATACACACTTGCAAACGTGAGCTAAGTCCTGTTCACTTAGTGTGTCCTCGGAGGCATAATGCCTAAGTTCAAAGTCCACGCTATCACTTTGACTTGAACCTCTTTCGTCTAGGCTAACTCCTAGGGAAGCCAAGGGGGGTAGACCCTAGTTATTAGATGAAATTTAGAGATTAATGATCTAGGAGTTGATTTTAATTGGTTAAATGGTTAGAGGGAAACTAGCCTATGATATTAAATAGCAAGTGCAAGATGCAATTATCTAAGTATGAAAGTCAGACCTTTTCCTAGGGCAACTAAGACTAGTGCCTAAGATTGGGAAAGGGGTCAACTAAGTTAAGGGGATGTTCGTTACAAGATAATTACAAGTACAAAGATTACAAAATTATAACAAGATAGATACAGATAGATACAAAAGAATATATGAGATATGCAAGCTAAACTAGATTAGATACAAGATATACAGAAATAAAACCTAAGATATATAGATTAAGACTAAGCTAGATACAATAGATACAAGATATTAAAAAGTGCTTGAAATGTGCAGAAAAATAAGATATTCAAAGGTGAAAAGATGATCAACACATCAAGCCAAGAATGCTCACAACAGATAGAATTCCGTTGGACTGCTTTTCAATGGCCAAAAGATGCAAAGTACTCAAGACCCAGTCAAGAGAATGCCTCCAGGTGGATGCGCACTTCTTGAAGGATCACACCATAGATACAGGGATACAAGATAGATGAAATGCTTGAAAAATGAAGTATTCCAGATAAGAGATATAACCACTTAAGCAATTATTCTACAACATAAAAAGGACTTGCATATGAAAGTAAATATGAGATCTGAATGCTTGCAAGTGTGAAGAGTAAATTAATGATGTTGTAGACTACAGATTGAGTTAAGTGATTAAGTGTGATTAATTTTAGCCCTATCTAGGTGTCAACACAAAAACTCTCCTCCCCCACTTACCAAGTGACTGTTGGATGCTCAAGAAGTGAGGCAACGAGGCCTACCCTAACTTCACAGGTCAACCCTAAGATCAGAGTACTCCCGGAAAGGACGTCGGGCGCCGTGAGACCGTCCCCGGCCTAGCACCTTCCGTTGTCTTCCTCCAACCCCGTTTTAAATGGCGAAGATGGTGAGTTATGGTGTCCTATTAAGTCTAATTAATTTATTTTAGACCTATGAGCTAAGTATTGCAATGTGTATTTGAGTGCTTGTAGCTTGCTCAAATAAAGTTGCCAAAGTACTGAAAATGAGTGTGAACTCTTAAACCATGAAATTGCAAGTTAAGTCCTTAAGTGTTGAATTATTGCATGTAAATATTAAGAATGAAAATGCTTGTGAAACTGAAACCGAAGTTGGTGAAGGCTAAGGCCTTTAAACAAATAGATTGCAAGTTATATTTTAGTTTCTGGAAAAGGCCTTGGGGACGCAAACTGGAATTAATGATTGAGTTCTTAGTTTATTAGATTGCACATGTAAGATATAAGAACTGAAAGTAACTTGCGAAATTGAAAGAATGATTAATTAAGCCCTTTAAGATTATCAGTTTTCACATGCATGTATAAGAATTAAATACTGAAAGGTAAATGACTTGCATGCAAAATAAAAGATGAAAGCAGAGATCAATTATGCCTCCACGGGCTCTAATCTAGCGTTTAGGTGTGATATCTACTCTAGATTATTTTAGATTTAAGCATGCATGTGAAAATCACAACTAAACTAGTTAAACTAAGCAAGGAAAGGCAGAAAGAAGTCTAACTAAAACTTGCAAAAATAAGACTAAAAGGAAAAGAATGCAAGTCACTTGAGTACAACTCCTTTGGGCTTGCATACAGTGATTTAGAGAATAGAAGAGGAAGAAATTGTTACCACTCTTGGAAGGAATACTAGAAAGGTGTGTTGTAGTCGAATTTGGGTAGCATGCCCTCTTGTCCTGGTAAGAATCTGTAAAAATCAGCAAGCTATTGCTTGCTGATTTGTGTTGCAACACACTCAAAAGAAGTTATGAAATTCTTGTCTTTCAACAAAAATTTCACACATGTAAAAACCAGAAAATTATATGATTAAATGACCTATCTAAGTATGTTAGATACCAAAATCTAAAAGTGAAAGAATGAGGAAGAAGAACAGAAAATTGTTTGTGAAGTGTAAGTGAAGATGATGGTAGATTCATCCTTGAACCTATCCCAACAACTCCTTAGAGATGATCTGCAAAACTTAAACCCAAAGTGAGATGGAACCACAGATAATATCTTGCATGCAAAAATAATACAACATAGTTTATCTTGCAAAACTTAAACCCAAAGTGAGATGGAACCACAGATAATATCTTGCATGCAAAATAATACAACATAGTTTATATTATAAGAGTGCACAAAATATATATATGGGCAACTACACTATTGCCTCACCTAGCCTAGTAAACTAATTTACTCAAGCAACTATTGATCAAAACACATAAAGATTTAAAAATGATATCACCTCACAATAAGTGGCACATCCAGACTAATCTTGAACGCCACAGTTTCCTCCAAAGTCGTTTCTTGTATTATCAAATGGGAAGAGGCTGTAGCAACAATGTTGCTACAAGCTCTTCAAGAGCAAAACCAGTGAAGCAATGTGAAAGTAATGAGAGAGAGAGAGAGAGTGGGGTGGAGAGAATTTGGTGGCATAACATTACAGTGAAGAATGGTGAGAAATGAGGGAGAGAGAGGTTTCTTATATAGCCTTGAGAGACCAAGAAACCTCCTCTGGATCTTCAACAAGTGTCACTGTTATCGCTCAGTTTGTAGGAAGGGTTTAGGTAGCTTGAGTCAAGGCTTCAAACTGGCGAAACAGGAACTTCCCCACCCACTGTCACCTCGATGGGGAGCTCTTTCTATTTAGGGTGGCTAATCCCAAGGGAGACGTCCCTAGTAATCTGGGGTTCTGAAGGAGAAGGATCAAGGTTTAAGACTTCAAAGACTAAGGATAGGCTTCCCTTCACAGATTACTGCCAATAGAGATAGTCAAAAGGAAGAAAATGTTCCACTAGATGGCACCTGTTTGCGAGACAAGACAAATAAAGCTAGAAAATGTGTTGCAGTGGTTAGTACTTCACAATATCAATGACTATCTTTAACATATATGAGCATTAATGAGAGTAATTATTGACGAAGTCAATGATTGTAATAAAAGCTTGTATTTTATGTCACTTCTTCAATAAAGACAAGAGAGATATTGGCATTCAATATGTAAAATTAAATCTTATTATATCACAATGCAACAAATATCATAAATCTGCTCATATAAATATTGTTGCTATGTCACTATTGCAGATTTTGGTGACGTCAACCCTATTTCTGAATTACTTTTTTGGAAGGCAAAAAGTGAACGTTTTGCACATTAAACCAAAGAAAATAACCTATACTTCAAATGCCAACCAAATCACAACGTTTTACACTCAAACAATGGTTAAAAAGAGGTCTGACGTCATCAATATTGCTACTACTACAAAGGTGATGTCAGCCCTAATTTGAGGTTAATTTAAGGGGCAAAGAAGTGGACGTTTTGCAAATTAGACCCATGAAAATATTGAACACATCAATGCCAATCAAATGATGACCTAGCCGCAATTTTTTAAGCCACTCAAAAAGTTCAATAAAGGCATGACGTCATCTTAGGGTTAGTTAGGGTTAGTCTAGATGCTAGGGTTAGTTAGGGTTTCAAGTAAAGAAAGTTTAAAAGAATG
>JZKD02S1674773.1:311044-323756 GCA_000966675.3 Picea glauca
ATAATGACATGATTAATCCGCAATGGGGATTTAATCCAATAATAAAATAATAATAAGAATGCTCTTCACAGTTACATTATTTCAACAGTAAGTGGATGATGTGGTCAGGGGATGTCTAAGCATGTGGGTGCAGTAAGGACCAAGGATGCAACGTGTTACCCATGGGTGCCTTTGTAGAAGACGAGTTGTCCCTGTCATGGATGCATTTTTTCCAAGCCCATTCTTGCCTTTATTCTTTGCATTATTTTTATTCTTTTATTTTCTTTTTTTGTTCAAGAGTTAATCAGGGGACACTGCCTTGGCGTGGTGACCAGAGCTGACAGCGTTACCCACAAGTACTTTTGCAGAAATGAGAAGGTTGGCTCGTGATGAGACCCCCTTTCCCTTGGCCATGCAACCAAGAGTCACTGCCTTGGCGTGGTAACCAGCTGGTGGCAATGTCATACTGCTAGATACCCATGAACCTAATAGGCTAGCTCGTGATGAGACCCCCTATCCTCTGATTAGGTCTTGTTTTATTWTTTTTTCGGGTCCCTCTTGTTTCTTGTTGAGAATCTTTTTATTGCTTTCTCGCGGATCCCTGGGCGAAGCATCTCAAGGTTTATTCTTAGGCTTTTATCTTTTACGAACTTGATTTTACCTTCTGGGCCTTTAGCCCCTTCTTCCCACGAGGTAAGGTGCAGTCTTGAAAATAGGTCAACCCAATGCCCAGACAAGGGGAATGGGATAAATGAGCGGGAAACAAGATGTAAAAGTGGTAGTATGATGGGAGCGGACGATGGTTTTTCAGAAACCCCCCTAGTGGCAAACCAAAATCTACAGCCACAGGCTTGCTAGGGCACCCTATCAATCCCCCCAAACACGGTCAAGTGGGCAAAAGTAAGATCCAAGCAGTTGTTAGAGATAAAAGGAATCAGATGCATATATTTAAAGGTTTGAATGATCAAAAGTGACACATACCATGATACCTGGACCAATTACCTCATAGAGCAAGAACCTCTTCTGATACAGGACCAAGCCGATGGTGATGGATGCTGCTGCTGCTGACAAGACAAAGGCAATGGAAGAACAAACGTTGGGCCCTCCAGGGCCATGTTCAGGTCAATCCTTCTCTCAGTACTCCATGTCTAGGACCTGTGGGCCTCGAGACATGATCTCCTAGTTATCCCTAAAAAGTGAGGATAACAGGACTGTCATGTACTGCCCTCAGAATCTTATCCTAGAGTGTGGACTCGGGGACAAGATAGATCCTATCCTTGTAGTAGATGATGTCATCCACTACCCTGTACATGTCATCCTAAATAATACCCTCCATCAGCTCACGGGCAAATGTATTCTTGGAGTACTCCACCAAGAGAATGGACTTCTAATCTGTTGATATTCATGTCATGGATTGAAAGATTATAAGAGGGATATCATTCAACATACCATTCATCTTAAGGAAAGTACCAAGCCATTTAAAAAAAAACTTATAGAAAAATCAATCCTAAATTGGCCCCCCTTATCCAAAAGGAGCTTCAAAAGATGTTGCATGAAAAGATCATTGCACCAAGTAGACATTCATCTTGGTTGGATAACCTGGTGATAGTGAGAAAGAAAAATGGAGAAATAAGATTGTGTTGACTTTAAGAACCTAAATAAACTATCTCTTAAGGATAACTATCCATTACCTAATATGGAAAATTTGTTGCAAAGCGTTACGAGTTTTGGGGATGTTGTCCATGTTGGATGTTTTTTCAAGATATAACCAAATTTTGGTCAAAGAGAAAGGTCAACACAAGGGATTTTTACTACACCATGGGGAACCTTTGAATATTTAAGGATTCCTTTTTGGGTTGTTGAATGTAGGATCCATGTTCCAAAGGGCCATGGGTTTTGCATTCAAGGAGTTGATTGGCAAGATCATTTAGATTTACTAGGATGATTTGACTATTTTCTCCAAGGAGAGAGATGAGCATATTCGTCATTTAAGGCAAGTATTTGAGAGATGTAGAAAGTATGGGATTTCATTAAATTCTAAGAAATCGATTTTTGGGGTAGATGAGGAGAAGCTTCTTTGGCATATCTTATCAAATGATGGGGTGAACATTAACCCGTCACAAGTAGAAGCCATTCAGAATATCCCCTTACCTGGAACTAAGAAGGTTGTCCTATCTTTCTTTGGGAAAATAAATTTCATTAGGAGGTTTATACCCAATTTTGCAGAAATCACCAAACCCATTTCAAATTTGTTGAAGAAAGAACTAGTGTTGAAGTGGAATGATGAGAGTAGGGAGGCATTCAAGAAAATTAAGGACGCTATCAGTTTATCCCTAGTGTTAATGAGCCCAGATTGTAACCGAGATTTTCAGATATTTTCATTTGCATCCGAGGACACTTTTGCAGGATAACATAATAATATAATATTATATCTTTCCTCAACATATGTGCCTTCTTTATTCACATGAAGAAAACAAAGTTTAGGTAACATTACCATGATGAATAAAGGGGACGACCAACTTAGCTTTTTAATTTGCATCAACATATGTGCCCTTATCACGGTATAAAAGTAAAGTGTTAATTCATGAGATAAAAGGGGTGGCTCATTAAAATAATAATATAATTTACCTTCAAAAGGATTAATGGATGAATAAAGGGGACAGCCCCATTGGCAAATAAAATAATTAAAAATTGCCTCCACATATGTGCCAATGAGGGTGTACTCCTTAAAAGCCTTGTACCATGAAAATAGAAGTTGTTTCTCCTAGTAAACCCCTCCATAAACCAAAGTCATAATAAAAGGAAACCATGTATGAGTGTTAGGTTAGGTTAGGCTAACCATGAATGACATAATCATCCACCAATGATATACCATAGCACCTAAGAGCATCTCAAACCAATCAATCAAGGCATCAAGTGAACCATAACTTCACGTTAAAGTAAATTTGGGTCTACAATGGGCCTCCTAAGGAAAATATTAAAATAGTAAAAGCATATGCCATATCACATTAAGTTAGAGGTGTTATCTAGTGAAGGTTAATCTATATTGTATCATTGATGGTAGTTGCCAAGTAAGTTGGATTAGTGTATAGTTAAGAGATGAAAGTACAAAATAAGTTGGATTAGTGTATAGTTAAGAGATGAAAGTACAAAATAATAATAAAAAAATTAGATTATTGTGCACACAATAAATGTAGTAACGAAATATTTAGATCTATATTATATTTTATTTAGAATAATCCATAATTGATTAAATATACTATTAACTTTTTTTATATACTTAATAATAAATTTAAAACTCAAAAACTAAAATCATAATTAAATAATATAATTATAATAATAGTAAAAAATTTAAAAATAATAATAACATATGCTTCTTATAAATATTTTATATAATACATAATTCATTATGGCCTCCTAAGGAAATATTAATATAGTAAAAGCATATACCACATCACACTAAGCATATGACACATCACATTAAGTTAGATGTGTTATCTCATTAATGATAGTTTCCAAGTAATTTGGGTTAGTGTAGAGTTAAGAAATGAAAGTAAAAAATAATAATAATATTTTTAGATTATTGTGCACACAATAAATGTAGTGCCAAATATTTAGATTTATATTTCTTTTATTTAAATAATTCATAATTGATTAAATATACTATTACCTTATTTTTATATACTTAATAAATTTAAAACTCAAAAAATAAAATCATAATTTAAAAATAATATAATTATAATAATTAAAATAATAATAATATATGCTTCTTATAAGTCCAATCATGCTAGCACGATTGGTTTCGATGGGCCCAGGTCCAAAACTCCACTAGTTGGAGGAGAAACTTAAAATTCCAGCCATCCTAAGGGTTTGTGTGGCCCACGTCGGGTAGGATCCCTTGGTGATTTTGACGGCTTAGAGACCCTTGGGTCAAGGTTTCTTAGACCACAGGCTAGTCCAACAAATCACAAACAATATATATATATATATATATATATATATATATATATATATATATATATATATATATATATATATTTCTTATAAATATTTTATATAATACATAATTCATTATTATATATAATATAACTGATTAATTATTAAATATTATATATCGCATATAGTATAATTGGTAACTAGTTAATTCTTAATTATTTTATATTATATAGCAACACTCATTAGATGTAACTAACGAATTATATTTTATAAAATATAATATAGTATATTATATAATATATATTATTCATTGTTTTATTTATATAATATACCATATTATATAATTAGTTATATCATTCGTTGTTTTAATATATATATATTTTTTAAAACAATGAATAATATAAAATGTTTATCGTATTTCGAAGTGATTCTATCATGATTTGGATTATACTCTATATTTAGTATTTCAATAATATTTATCATATTTCAAGATGATCTCACCAAAATCTTAAAGAAAGTGAGGTTTATATGTAGTTTACTATTGCCAAATAAAAATATGACACAATCATCTTTAACTTCTATAGTTCCAACTCAACTCGAACCCAATTTCTTGGGATTCTATTGGTTTTTGAATTCCAACTCATCAACCATTATTTTTCTTATGAATCCCATTTTAAACCCATATTTACTTTAATGTAACCCCAAAGCTCCATCCAAAATATCCAACCCTGAAGAGAGAACCAGCTACCAAGAAAATCACCACATAAGCTACTTCTCATCCCGTGCTATTAGTATCCAACCCTTGGGGGGGGCTAGAACCATCATGAACCAAGAAAAGCATCATCTCCAAGCAAAAATTGAAGGTGTATATCCCCAATCCAGCAAAACTCCATACGTATCATGCTGCCAATTATATCCTGTGATGAAAATCTCATCACAATCTCCTAGTTGTTAGTAATGATTAAAATAGTAATCATTCTTATTTTGAAACAACTAAGAATGACTCTCTTTTAATCATCAACTTAGACAAATCTACAGGTTACATAAGCTAGATTACTTCACCTGTCAAGGTGAACTCAATCCTACTTTCAATGAAAGAAGATGGTAATTAAATTGCTTAGGTGGATTTCATGAAATCTTGCCTTTGGTGAGTGGAGATGGCGTGTTGATTGCTTAGGTGGATTTTAATGAATTCTTCCTTCAAAAATGAAGGATACAGAAATCCAATAGAGCACCAACACATGTCCTAGGATTTGGATAAGTGAGCATATGAAAAAAAGGGATATGGCCTTTTATAATATTGTAATAATCTTTGTAAAATTTTGAATCTTTGAATTTAAGGGAGGGGGGATTGTTGGAGTATTAACACTCGAAAACTAGCAGTACAAATTTAATAAAGTGACATAAAGGTCACATTAAGATCAAGTGACCATTATAAATTAATAAAGGTCATTGACATGAAGTAGTTAGAGTCGGGTGAGTACCAAAACAACCTTATGAACAAAATATAAGGCCATCTCCCTTATTGTATCTAATGACTCCATTTATGATAAACTCATATATTCCATAATTCCACATCTCCCATGTATCTTGTGTATTCTTTGTTTAGCAGTGGGAACCCAATAAGTGTAAAATTATGTTGCAGCCCAAAGTATGACAGGTCAAAATTAAAATTCAAAAATCTTGGAAATCCAACCCTGGTTCAACCATGAGTAAGACTGAACCCTGGATCAAAAAGAGATGTCACTAACCATATAGGCAGTAAAATTTACCCGAATAGAAAGGCTTCTTCTATAAAAACTAACTTTGCAACAAGCACCAGCATCTTCAGTGAGTGAGACAATGTGCAATTTGAAGACATGCATTCTTTATTGCAAAGATTACACTCACATGGCTTGCAAGCATATAAAGAAGTAAGTTGTAAGCAGCGCCTGCCCATGCAGTTTCAGTAAATAGACCAGTTGTTCTGATAACTTCTGCAGAAAGTGGGAATATGCGAATGAATCTGGGCAAGTACTGAAACAAGACAATAAACCGCAAGGAATTTTTGGTGTTCAATGCAGCTCTGCCTCTCATTAGTGGTATAATAATCCAAATAACCACCTGCAATATGTGAAAACAATTCATCCCTATTAGATACATAGAACATTCTTAACTTAAAAGCACCAAGGAAAGCATTCACTAAACATTGTTTTCCTAGTTTACAGGCATCAAAATACCACACTAAATTTACTGGAAAAAATACTAGTTTGACAGACATAAATTGCAGAAATATTATTCGCTTCCCTTTCCTCTGTATGTCTAATTTCCCCTGACGTCTAGCAAGAGCAGATGCATATGTTATTTGTCTTGACCTTAAAATGAGACTAAACTCAACTCTGTACAAGATCAAGGAGGAAAAATCAACATATAGAATGAGATGGCCTTTCATAAACAAACATCTTGAAAACTATAGGGATAAAAATAGTTTAACATATGTTAATTTACAGCTACTTGAGTTTCAATAATGCTACAAAGGTTGACATGCATCAATGTTTATTTTCTATAATTCACGTTCAAGTTCCACATTGTGCCCAATTTCAAGCAACAAAGGTAGCAGAGTTTTTGTTAAGGTTCTGGATATTACAAGAATTATAACACATATTTATGGCAAGCTCCAAGGCATGTCAGCTAAACAGAAATAAAGACAAGACCCAAGCTCCACATTTGATCAGAAGCACCAATTAGGACGAATGAAAATTAGCATATAATGTAACATTAAAGCAAGGACCTAAAGCACCTCCACTCAAAGTCCATGTCTAATCAATATAGATAAACTAAAAATATCAATGTTGGTAGCCTCAAAGCCGTACCTTAGAACCGCCACAAATGCAGATGCAAATACTGATTTGCCATGTCAAACAACTACATACATTCTGAATGGCAGCTGAAACCAACTATTTATGGCAAGCTCCAAGGCATGCCAGCTAAACAGAAATAAAGATAAGTCCCATGCTCCACATTTGATCAGAAGCACCAATTAGGACGAATGAACATTATGTTAAGGTTTAAGCTATTATTAGGTTTCTTTTCAATTTACTAGATAACCACAGCATAGATAGGATCACTGAGAAATACACAATCACAAGAGACACATCATTTATCCTGGGAAACCCTCATGGGGGAGAAAACCCAGCAAAAACTTCCTTAATATAGATAACCAATACAATGCCAAGAGATAACTCAAACAAATACAGAAAGTCCTCTCCTAAGAATGTGCCTCTCTCTCTCTTCCTTCTTCTCCAACTGCAGCTCCGAACTTGTGCTCTGATGAACAAGTGAGTGTGTGAACAAATGAGTCGCTAGCCTCTCTTATTTATACAATCTGGCAGGTGCTGAACTGGGGTGTCTTTTCACTGGTAGGGCCGACTTCTCATTATGGGTGGTTATAACCACTTTAATATATTTTGGGGCCAGCTTTTCATTTAGCCCATTACAATTAGGGTTTGACCAATCCGCAAAAGGGGATTTGGTCATTTACAATACCCGACATGATCAATACACAAAAGGGGATTGATCTAATGAATAATACATCAATAATAATTAGAATACTCTTTGCAAGTACAATATTTCAACACTCCCCCTTAACAAGAAGGGTATTCTACAACAGCATCAGGCGAGAGAGAGGGAAGCATCATCAACAACATCTTGGAACACTGAYTGGCATATCTATAAATCATTGGAAGTTTTTCTCATCATCAATATCATCATTCTCAGTAGGGAGTTGGAATGGCATCATCATCCTCATCAGCATGAGGCTAAGGTAACATCATCATCATCTTCAGCGTGAAGCTAAAGTAACATCATCATCTTCAGCATGAAAGATGAAATAACATCATCATCATCATAATCATCTTCAGCAAGGAGCTGAAGTGGCATCATCATCAAGGAGCTGAAGTGGCATCATCATCATCAACTGCATCAACATGGATTAGTATAACACTAATACATCATCATCATCAATAACAGCACAAGGCTGATACAACATCAAAAATAACAATATCACAGCACAAAGGCTGGAGCATCATCAACAACAACAGCATCACAGCACAAAGGCTGGAGCATCATCAACATCAGCACTAGGCTAAGAGTCTTTAGCACGAGGATGGCACATCATCATAGCAATTAAGCTGGCAATACAACACAACAATTAAGCTGGAATCACAACACAACAATTAAGCTGGCAACACCACACAGCAATTAAGCTGGAATCTCAACACAACAATTAAGCTGGCACATCATCACAGCAATTAAGTTGGCAACACCACACAACAATTAAGCTGGAATCACAACACAGCAATTAAGTTGGCAATACCACACAACAATTAAGCTGGAATCACAACACAACAATTAAGCTGGCAACACCACACTACTCCCCCTTTCGAGGGAGGTCCTTTCGGACTATACCAAGCTTATCTCGAAAGTGCTCAAACTTTACATGAGATAGAGGCTTGGTCAACACATCAGCCACATGTTCATCCGTGCTAACATATTGGAGCTTTATGGCTCCTCTCTGCACCATGTCACGGATGTAATGATATCGGATCTCTATGTGTTTTGACTTGTCATGGAACACAGGGTTTTCTGTCATCTTTATACAGCTTTGGTTATCACATAGGATCGTGGTTGCTTCCATCTCTAAGTCAAATAGACCAGTCAATAACTTACGAAGCCATATGGCTTCACAACTGGTAGAACATGCAACAATGTATTCTGCTTCCGTTGTACTGAGAGCAATGCTTGATTGCTTCCTACTCTGCTATGAGATCATGGCTGATCCCAAACTGAAACAGCATCCTGAAGTGCTCTTCCTATCAAAGACACTTCCAGCCCAATATGAATCAGTGTACCCACTCAGTCTGAAGTCATGATCTCCATCATAATTGAGACCACAATCTAATGTACCCTTAAGGTACCTCATCACATGTTTTGCAGCAACTAGGTGAACATGTCTGGGTTCTACCAGAAACTGACTCAAAGTGTTCACGGCAAAACAGATATCTGGTCTGGTGTTCGTCAGATACATCAGCGATCCAATGATATGTCTATACAGCGTGGCATCAATCAATTCTGACGAAGTGTCGACCAGAAGCTTCAGCTTCGTTTCCATGGGTGTATTCATGGACTTGCTCTCCAACATATCAAATATCTTCAGGATTTCTACTGCATACTTCCCTTGGTTAAGGAAGATTTTCTCTAGGCTCTGCCATACCTCAAGACCTAAGAAATAATGCATTAGGCCAAGATCTTTCATCTCAAATTCTGCAGCGAGCTTCTTCTTACATTCAGTGATGAGTTTTTCTTCTCCAGTTAAGAATAAGTCATCCACATACAATAGCAATATCACAGACTCATCATTCATAACCTTGAAGTAGAGGTTAGAATCAGTTTTACTCTTGGTAAAGCCCAAGCTCGTCAGGAAACTGTCAATTCTGCCATATCAAGCTCTAGGAGCTTGCTTCAACACGTACAAATCCGTCTTCAACTAGCAAACATGAGTCTTTCTATCTTCAATCTTCAAATCAATTTTTCTAATTACATTGTACCAATCTGGTACACTTGCTCAGATACAACTCAATCTACACAATCATGTGCTAGCTCTATGTGCTTTCTGCAGAACATTATCAAAATCACTGTCTGGGAGTATGTCCTCTACTCTTCTCTATAATTGTTCCTTCTGGAACTGGGACTCTGCACCTGCACCTGCACCTGCTCTAAAGTTGAGAATGATTGCTCCATTCTCACTGTGACTGTTGAAGTCTGGGAGTAACTCCTCTACTCCATCATGGCAACAACTTCATCTGAAATTGAGAGTGGCTCAATAACTGATACTGAAGATAGCTCTTCTTCTTTCATGGAGGTAACTCTATCTTTCATTGTAGTCATGTCTCCATGACCCAAACAATGTACTGCACCAACTGCCACTCAATTTTTAAATATGGGGATTGCTCCCCCTGCATCTCATGAATCATGGTTGTTCTGGTTGTCTTCATAAATACTGGAATTATTTATTCAATAACTGGAGTAAGTGTCTCATCATAGTCTTCTCCCTCTTGCTGGGAGAATCCTCTTAGACACACATCAAGGTTTGTACATCTGCGACATGTTTGATCTGTATACATCAATATTGGAAGTCAATACTGACTTCTCTTCTAGTCTCACGGAAGAATCCATATTCTAGTCTTTCTGAACGGCTTCCTTCCTTCTTACTGAAACAAGGGAATCTTCCCAGGAGATTTCATATCTCCTAGAAGTTTTTGAAGCTACGATCTAGTCTTCTCACGGCATCTGTCTTCCAGTCCTGGAAGTTGTCTCTTCATCTGATCCTTTATGAGATCAGGCTTACTCTTGATTTGTTCTGAGTCTACAAGGACTTCATCATCTCTTACAGGGTATACTTGGTGTTGAATACCAAATCTAAATATGCAAGACAGAGTCACGCTTCAAACGAATCATGCTTCCTATCAAGGTGACTTCAATAACCTTTGAACAAATCCACTGTGAATCTTGATCTAATGCCCGATCATCTTTGGAGCCTTCTACTCCTTACAATCAATCTTTATATGAGATACTCTGAATCTCAAGAGATAGCTTCTTCTTCATCTTCTTTGGTGCATGAGTGTATATGTTCATGTACATAGTCTACTTCATGTCTCATATAATGGGCTGCCTTTAGCAACCTTCACTATAGCTTCCTGAGGGTTATCACCTATGACCTGAAACAAGGTCAACAAAACAAGAATAATACCCTTTTGATAATAGTAAATAAAACAATAGCACGAACAATCATCACAGTAGCTTCTTTAGAGATATCACTTGTGACCTGTCTGAGCCAAAGATCAAGAGTAAGAAATACAATACGAAATGAGGTCAACACTCTTATAGTGTTGTGATAACAAATTCCTCCATGGCAACCTGGTACTAACACAAGAGGTTTCTCCTAGAGGTGATGTTAGTTGTATCAGGCAAATAATTACATTAAGCATTTACCTCAATATGTTCACATGCTACCAAGTATAATACTTTTCAAAGACTATTATCTCAACTATAGTGTTTCTTGTGCATGGTACATCTTCTTGTGATCTTGGTTATTGCAGCACTTGTGAATTGTGTAGTTGCATTTGTTTATGGTTCAAGTAAATGCTAAAATGAAATAAACCTCATGCCAGAGCCTAGCTTAGTGAAAATTCAACACTATAGGGGTATCATCTTTCATCTCTCCACTTTCCATCTCATTTCCCCCTAGGGTCACCCGGGATTCCCCCCTTGTGTAGGATTTCTCCTTCACTAACGCGAGAGGAGCGTTTATCTAAGGTGACAGTGGGTAGACTCTCCCGTAGTTCTCGCCATCTTGTAGATTGGGTTGGGCTTTGCCCAACCTACAATTTGTGCGATAACAGTGTCAAACTCAGAAATTTATTGTTGCCTTGAATTATGTGCCTCTTACACCAGGTTGTACGGTCTACTCCTAGAAATATGTGTACTGCAATAAGTGTTGTACGGATGCCTGCAATAAATCTTGTACGACTCCCTCAAAATCTATGCATTGTATCAACAATAAATGTTGTATGATCTGCCTCGATTTTTGTGCATTGTTGTCTCAAAATCTGTGCCAACTCTTCTCACACGTGTGGCTGACTTGCTACATTAATTGGTGTCCTCTCTCCTTGGGATTCGTGTCCTCTTTCTTGTTGGGAATCGTGCCTGTTATCGCACAGTTTGTAGGAAGGGTTTAGGTTAGCTTGAGTCAAGGCTTCAAACTGGCATAACAGGAACTTCCCCACCCACTGTCACCTCGATGGGGAGCTCTTTCTATTTAGGAGGGCTAGTCCAAGGGAGACGTCCCTATGTAATCTGGTTTTCTGAAGGGCTAAAGGTTTAATGGATCAAGGTAAGTGATTCCCTTTCACAGATTACTGCCAAAAATGAGATAGTCAAAGGGGATCTTCCACTGGATGGCACCTGTTTACGAGACAAGACAAATAAAACTAGAATATGTGCTGCAGTGGTTAGTACTTCAAAAGTATTAATGACTATCTTTAAATGTATATGAGCAATGATCAAATGCAATTATTGACGAAGTCAATGATCAAATGCAATTATTGACAAAGTCAATGATTGCTAAACAAAGACAAATGACTTTATCACTTCTTCAATAAATGCATAAGAGATACGGGCATTCAATGTGCAAGATCAAATCCTTGTATTATATCACAAATGCAATTCATATCATAAATCTGCTCGTAACAAATAATGTTGTTGCGTCATAAATATTGTTGTTGTTATAGATGTGACGTCGGCCTTAGATTTAGGTCAGATTTAAAGACAATGAGAAGGACTTTTGTCAACCAAACTCATGAAAATAAACAACTCAAAGTCTACTTAAACAAGGTGGTAAAGGTCACAACGTTCTAAGCCAAGCAAGAGATCAAACAAGTGTGACGTCACCTATAAATTTGCTGCTGTCACTATGACGTCATCCCTAAATCAGTTTGGTTAGAGAGGCCAAAAAGGTAAACGTTTTGCACTTTGAACCAATGAAAAAAAATGTAATACCTCTATGGCTGCCTTAGGATAACTTAGCCGCAACTTTTAGAGCAAACAAGAGTTAAATAAGGCTAAGACGTCACCCTAGGGTTTGGGTTAGTAAATTAGCTAGGGTTAGACGCTAGGTTAGTTAGGGTTTCAAATTTAGAGTGTTTGAAAAAGAGTTTAAGCACAAGCAAGCTCAAGATTATCTCTAGACTAGTGCCTTGGG
>JZKD02S1674773.1:373702-385582 GCA_000966675.3 Picea glauca
ATCTGATGATAGACATTGATGTGTTGATAAATTTCATTGGCCTATTTGCAAAACGTTGATCTCTTTGTCTATAATACTAACCCTAGAACAAGGTTGACGTCACCTCTAGTATAGTAATGCAGCAACCTTTGTATATGAGCAATTGATGATATTTAATGCATTAAGTTATTTCAAGGATTGATTATCTCCATTGAATGCTATATCATTTCCAGTGTTTATTGAGAAGTAATATTATAAGCCATAGTCGTTATTGCAATCATTGACTTCGTCAATAATTACTGTTGTATGTGCTCATATATAATATTGATAGTCATTGACTAATGAAGTATTAACCACTGATGCATGCATTAGCGTTATTGTTGCCTTGTCTCGCAAACAGGTGCCTTCTCTGTGGTGTATCTTCTTTTTGACTATCTTCTTGGCGGTAATCTGTGAAAGGGAAAACTTGCCTTGATCCTTTAAACCTTTTCCTTTCAAAAACCCCAGATTGCCAGGGATGTCTCCCTTGGGTTTAGCCACCCTAAATAGAAAGAGCCCCCCATCGAGGTGACAGTGGGTGGGGAAGCTCCTATTACGCCAGTTTGACCTTTGCCCTTCAGCTACTTGACCTAAACTACAAACTGAGCGATAACAATACCAATATCTAACATTTTCTTGCAAGTGTATGAAGCTTTGGAAACCTCACTTGGAGGATTGGATGATCTAGCTTGACTCTACCTCTCCTCTAAGATCTTTGAAGAAGATCCCTCCTCGTTCCACCAAAGAAGGACCCCATTGCCCAAGAAGTTCCAAGCACAAGCTTATTCTCTCTCTCCTTCACAAAATATCATTCTTTTTGGTTACTTTAAATTGCATGCATTAGTTAGATCTGAAATCTTAATTGAAAATTAGATTAAGTTTCAATACTTATGCATGCACATTACTTAGATCTAGATCCAAGTTTCATTTCCAAATCTAAAAGCTAGATCTAAAAGTAGAATTATCACTTTTTTGCAAGTACTTTCATCTAGAATTTTAAAGGTTTAAAAGTGATTGTTTTAAAAAGTTCTTCCATTGTAAGATCAAGCTACTTAGTGCTCATTTGTTTGCTGTTTTGAACAGAAAACAAAAGTCACTAAAAGATCTCTTTATTTAGTGTTGTTTAGTATTGTAATTTACTAGTTAGATTCAAATTTTTACTTAGAATGTTCTTGCAAGTTTTGGGTTTTAAGTTTTATAATCCAAAGACACTTTCCAAAGTGATTTTGGGGCTATTTGATCTCTCTCACTTGTTGTTTTTTGCAGATTAGTGAATAAACAAGGGCAGACTACCGGATTTTGGCGGAATCGGAGCATCTGGAACACCCAGAAGCACCCCATACTTCAATAAACACTTTGAAAACTTGTAAGCTTGGTGGTCTTGTCCTATATAAGGGACCACAAGCATTTCCCATAGACAATTGTAAATATCATCAATAAAATAAGTAGGAAACCAAGTCCCCACTCTTCAATCTCCCTAGGGGGAAACGGTGTCATTGTGTGATTGCCTTATCTGGGTTATTTTGCTTCAAGTTTACAACTCACAGCTAAAGGGAAAGCTAAAATTAACCTTAAAATTTATCACAAGCACCACAACACATTAGATTAGATTTATGTTTCTTAGTTAGTTAGCTAGATTTCAATTTCTAAATTAACTTAGATATATTTTGCTAGATTAGTTTCAATTTCAATATTAATTTTATGTTATTTCAATTTGGCAAATAAACATTTCCCCTCAGCTCCCTGTAGTATGCTCTAAACCCTTGCGAGCCTAGCTCGACCTAGGGAAGTCATCAGAATTGGGGTTGGTCATTGTGGAGTAGTATTAATAGGGAAACTTTTTAAGTTGTTATTGCTTGTTTGGAAACGCAAGAGTGTTGTGTGTGAAATCAGACGGGAACTTTGAGATCTAGGTTCTCCCCATGTTGGACATCTGGCAGTATCTTGAGCTTGTGTGCAAAGTCAGAGAGATACTCTCCCTGTTGAACATCCGGCAAGCTCAGCCTCCGATCTAAGGGGTAGCCTCTTAGAGGCCAAATCTAGATTAGATTTCCTTTTCTTGCAACACATATCACACATCTCACATAAGTGGCTTGCAAACACAAGCCACTTCACAATAAACCTAATCAACTCTAACTAAAATTTTACAAGAACAATTCACATTGCAATCTTCAATTCAGTGGCATTACATATATCTTGCAATATTTGGCATTGGTCTTATTACTTTTACTTTTAAATCCATTTACTTCAAGCTTTTACAAAGTCAAGCATTTCCTTTATCTTGAAGTATTCTATTGCTTATTTTTATTTACTTGCAAGTATCACTATCTATTTTCATTATCTTTCATGCAAGTATCTCTTATGTTCTAAATATCTTTTTCATAAGCAATCATAGTGAATAAATGATATATGTTGCTAGTGTAGATTGATTTATTGTTACATTGTTCTTGTTGCAATAAACTCCTAGATTATTTTTGTGCTTAGATTTAATTGAGCCTTAGATCATTTTTATTAGGGACTACCCCCCTTGGCTTCGCTAGGAGTTGGCCTAGACGAAGGAGTCAAAGATCAAGAGACAACACCTTGACTCGAGACTTGCCCCCAAGGACACACCCAGTGGATTGAGATTTCTACCACGCTACCCGAGGTGTGTATAAATGCGGCAACACCCCCCTTAAATAATTTAATTAAAATAACAACCTTAGTGAAATCCATTAAATAATGCTCAATGTTACTCCCAAATTACAAGAACGGTCAAAATGCATCGGAACCGAAAACTGACTACACAGGAGTAATCCTAATGATGAAAGATAATGAACGGACATGATTGGGTCACTTACTAAAAATAGACACTCCCTCGGGTTTCATGCCCCAAGGAAGCCCAAGCTAGGCTTGTTCCTCAAAAACTGTCCACCAATAAAGGTCCTGCAAAGACAATGAATACGCCCCCAAGGATCTCAAGTCGAATGCATCATGATAAGTAAATCAAGTCAATAAAAGAGTCACCTAAGCATGTGCGTCAAAAACCACCTCATCAAATTAAACAAGTGCTCAAAGACCCTATGCAACTTGCCAAGTTTAGGTATGGGAGCATTGACACGGTGATTATTGGGTGAATCATTCCCTAGGTCAAGGAGTGTTTCCCAGGTGATCCCCCCTCTAAGCCATGTGAAGAAGAAGAAGTAGATGGGGGAAAGACTTTTGGGCATGCGGTTCATGACATACAAGGTATCGTAGTGTCTCATTTATGGGTGCCTTTGTAGAGGGTGTGTTGCACCTTCGCTTTCAATGCATCCCTTTTCCAAGCCCATTTAATGCCATTGATTAATTAAGGTCCAAAACAACTGGGTACTCCCTATGGGGTAACATATAGCTTGGGGGCCAGTACCACAGTGTCACTTGAAGGGAGAGGTACACAGAGTTCCATGGGGGTAAAGTCTAGCTTGTAACGCACTTGTGTAGATCCCTCAACAACTGAGACATTGTAATGTTCCCAAGTCATTAAGCCAGGAACATCACGGTTTTGGGCGTCTTTTAAAACTTTTCTGGTTGTGGTATTTTGTCAAACACTTTGCTTACTATGAATATTTAGGTTGCGCTTAGGGTTTTCTGATGTGTTATATGTGTGTTTGCAGTATTAAACAAGGAGATACAATCATGGAACATACCTCAACCATATCCAAGATCAATAAGATGATAGACAAGCCAAAACACTGCAGATCTGATCTTTATTTCATAACAAATAGCAAGAACCTGATACAATGAGATGTCGATCTGGAATGCACATCAAATGACTCCAATAAAGACAATAGAAGATAGGAGTTGCTACAAAATGCTCCAATAGAGGATGTCACAAGCCTCCCAAGGCCGAATACTCACTGAAGACCAATGCAGAATAGACCTGGGCTGGAAGAAATGCTAAACGCTCAAGCTGGAAGATGCCACGCCCTGTTGGAATGCTGAAGCTCCTCAATAATTCAGCCCAACTGAAGGAAGCCTCCAAATGAGTCCAAAATGAGTGGAAGAGCAGATCGGGTCACTGCAAGAACAACCCAGGTGCTCAAATCTCCAAGATCCCTCTCAAACCCTATGGATCTGACTCCCCTCCAAGTAATGGTGCGCCCCCTTGGATGCCTGAAACCCTAGATAATTCGGCCTCTCTCCTAGAGACCTCCAACAGCTCCACCAATCCACGAGAATGATAGATCGGGGCACAACAATGAAAACCCAAGTGCTCAACTAGGCAAAATACTTGCTAGACCCATGGATCTAGCAACCCTCCAAAGTGTGGTGTGCGGCGTGCCCTCCTCTTGGGAAATCGTCCCACTCTCAATACAAATGAATCCACCACCAAAATACCTCTAAAATCCACCAAGAATAATGCTATGATACCTGCAAGGAAAACCCAATACCTGGAATTCCCAAAAGCTCTTCTCCTCGGCTAGAATGAATCCTCCCTCAATGGATGGTGCGCCCCCCTTGCTGGAAACACAACTGGTGCGCCCTCTCTCTCTCTCTGAACCTGCAACTGATGTAGAATCCTCCTGCAACTGAGTAGATCTGGAACTAGAATGGTGTGGGAGAGTATTGCATCTCCGAGACCAAGCTTGGGACAAGCTAGGTGGAATCGTTCACCACCGAATCGCCCTCTAGGGTTTGTTAAGTCAAAACCCTCAAAACCCCCAAGAGATGGGCTCTCTAGCTAGAAGCCAGATATCCAAAAGATAAACATACATGAATGAATGAATAGAGGCCCTTGTCTTTCCTTTATAAATCCTGCTCACCTTCTTCCTCCAAAGTGACTTTCATTTTATTAATATTTAATTAATTAATTAAATCACTTTAATTAATTAATTAACCTTTTTACCTCTGAAAAGCGCCTTATCTCTCCTTGTGGCTTCCCTAGCCACTGAAAGTCACTTCTCACCATCCCATCCTGTAGTGTTGCTCCTCCCAATTCCAATGAGCTATTACATTGAGAGGTTCCTCCAAGTAATGTCCCCAAAATGACCTCTTCAGTGAATTTAATTAACTTATAGCTCAAAATACTCAAAATCGTGGAAATCATCGGAATGAAACGAAACCAAGGCCAACCTATGCAAAATGGATCATAATGATGAAATGGGATGAGCAATGCAAGCCGGACCCCAAAATGCCTCTCAATAATCCTTGTACTCGCTATAACATCCATCTGGCTACTCTGGTCATCATAAACCTCTGCAATGTGATGATGTCCCAAAGTGGAGACATTACAGACATATATATATATGTGTGTGTGTGTGTGTGTGTGTGTGTGTGTGTGTTTGCTTTTGCAAATCTTTGAATTTTTTAGGAGAAACATTTCATTGTTCTCAAGACCTCTTTGGGCGAGCATCTGGAAGGTTATGATTTGGCTTTTATCTTTTGCCAGCTACATTCCCTCTAGGCCTTCAGGCCCTTCTTCCCATGAAATGAGGGACAATCCCTTCTTGGGTCAGTATACCCGAAAATCCCAAAAGATAAGGAGGCGAGAGGATGAAGTGTGGAAAGTGGTAAGTATGATCGAGAATGGTGAGATGACTTGTCAAGGGGACTTCCCAATAGCAAACCCATCCCTAAGGGTTACCACTTACAAG
Source organism: Picea glauca (assembly GCA_000966675.3). Lineage (NCBI taxonomy): Eukaryota > Viridiplantae > Streptophyta > Pinopsida > Pinales > Pinaceae > Picea > Picea glauca. Next base: position 379,336 of record JZKD02S1674773.1, read on the forward strand.
GGCACAATGTCAACCACCAAGGTAAAACAGGGAAAAGAGAATAGTTTCCAAGCAGGCACTCTAGAATCAAAAGCAACTTCAAATGCAACATACACAAATGCCTCAAATATTGAAATGACACTCACCATAATACCTGGCTTGTACCTCATGGAACAAGACCCAATGAACTTTCGGAAGCAAGTTGATGTGATGGATACCATCGTGATGAACCTGAGATCTCTGGTGGTGAGTGGGCCTCTGTCTGTGCAACTGGACATTGTCAACCATCTGTCTCTCAGTACTCCATATCCACAATCTAGGGGCCTTTAGACATAATCTCCTTAGTTATCCCTAGAAATTAGGGATAACACAAGAAAGAAAAGACCCAAGTAGAAAGATATGCCATGTGGGAAGTGTTGAAGTTTGAGTAGCTTCAGAAGATATTCTTATTGTATTTTTATTGTATCATTTTGAGACACATCTCCACCAATTCTGACGGTGGAATCACTAGGGCGCAGTTTTCCAGTGAGAGAGGGGCGCATTCCCCCTGGCGGATCCATCCGGGGTCCAGATACACTAGCAGAGGAGTCGATCAGTCACCAGAACTGAGAGCTAGAGCAGGGCGCACCATTTGGGACAGTTTCTAGGCCATTCCGAGAGGTTTAGCCACCAGGGTGAACTTTCCGGACTTCAACAGTTACCGTGCGAGCTGCCACAGTTCCATCTCATCTGTTGATCCCGCAGTGCTCATCTATTATCGAGTATTATCATTTGGTTTGATTATTGTATTCTGGCTAAGATTCTTTTGTCATTTGATCTAGCCGAGTGCTTCATTTTATTCAGTCGCATTTGACATTTGTACTCCGCAGAGATATCATAATATAAACTTTAAAGTCTTTTGTCGCATTTGTTATTTGTATGATCATTTATATGTTGTAAACCATTAATCCTACACACACATTAGCAGCATTTCCTAAACTAGCCAAGTCAGGAACATTACACAAAACCCTTCTTTGAAAACATTTTATTTTGTTGTCATATTTTCGTCCAAGGGAAACATGACTTCCTGGAAGAGACCTCATCCAAGCCATGTAAGTGGGTGATGTGGTCAGGGGAAGTCCAAGCATCTGGTGCAATGAGGGCCAAGGATGCAAGAAATGTTACCTGTGGGTGCCTTTGTTATAAGGCGAGTTGTACCTGTCCTGGATGCATTTTTTCCAAGCCCATTCTTGCCTTTTATTCTTATTCTTTTCATTCTTTTATCTTTTATTACTTTTCCTTTTTTTTGTTCAAGAGATAATCAAGGGACACTGCCCTGGCCTGGTGACCAGTGGTGGCAGCGTTACCCACAAGTATTTTCACAGAAATAAGAAGGTTGGCTCGTGATGAGACCCCCTTTCCCTTGGCCATGCAACCAAGAGTCACTGCCCTGGCGTGGTAACCAGCCGGTGGCAATGTCATACTGTGAGGTACCCATGGACCTAATAGGCTGGCTCGTGATGAGACCCCCTATCCTCTAGTTAGGTCTTGTTTTATTATTTTTTCGGGTCCCTCTTGTTTCTTGCTGAGAAGCCTTTTATTGCTTTCTCGGGGATCCCTGGGCGAAGCATCTCGAGTTTTTATTTTTAGACTTTTGTCTTTTACCATCTTGCTTTTACCTTCTAGGCCTTTAGCCCCTTCTTCCCACGAGATAAGGTGCAATGTTGAAAATAGGTCAACCCAGTGCCTGGACAAGTGGGATGGGGCAAGTGAGCGGGAAACAAGATGAAACAGTGGTGCTATGATGGGAGCGGATGATGGTTTTTCAAAAATCCCCCCAGTGGCAAACCAAAACCTACAGACACAGGCTCGCTAAGGCACCCTGTCAATCCCCCCAAACATGTTCAAGTGGGCAAGTGTAAGATCCAAGCAGCTGTTAGAAATAAAAGGAATCAAATGCATACATTCAATGGTTTTGATGATCAAAGTGACACATACCATGATACCCGGACTAATTACCTCATGGAGCAAGAACCTTCTCTGACACAGGACCAAGCCGATGGTGATGGATGATGCTGGAGATCAAAAAGTCTAACTCATGGAGGCGGGCGGGGGGGATAAAACATGCCAAGTCAACCTGAAAGAAAAGTACTCAATACACTTCAGAAAAGGGTCATGAAAAGTCCATGGTTCAAAGAACTGACTCAAAAGGTCCGCAAACTGGCTACCTAGGACATCCTCACTCTCTAAAATCAAGGAAGGGATCGACAAAGATCTAGCAGACGACTGGCAAACTCCTATGGGAAAGCTGAAACACTGAGATGATAGACTTGAACTTGTGGTTTTCAACCAACCCTTGGATTCTAGGGCTTGCTTCAGAGGAAATTCAATACTAAAGATATAATTCCCAACCATACCTTTAATGAAACAGCAAGGTAAAGTGATAATAGGTGGTTGAAGAAAAACGTCATGAGAATCCTTCTTTAGGCAAACAGTGTCCTTACTCCTATCAAAATCCGAGCACAACGGTGGTTGATAGCCATCTTCATAGGATAAATCCAAGTGCTCGGAGGAGTGCTCATCAAAGGCCTCACAGTAAGACCGAAAATTGTTAGAAACATATGGCACTAGGTCAACCTTGGGTGTAATGTCCCTTTCCAAATAGGAGCTCCAGAGAGGAGGCTTAATGGTCTAAACCGCCCCGTTAGACTATATCCAAGGCCAAAGAGGGGTAAACAGGGTTACTAGAGGTCACTCCAGTCACAGGTGTTATATTCGGAAAGTGACATTGAGCTAAAAAGGGTTAAAATTGCTTTTAAGTCATTATGAGCTAGAAATAGAAGTCAACAGTGAATTAGGGTTTCAGCAATGATTTAGGGTTTTGGAAGTCAACAGTGAATTAGGGTTTCAGCATGATTTAGGGTTTTGGAAAGCTATAAAGGAAGGGTCAGCGACCTAATTCAGCATTATGCAGATTATGACTTGTCATTAAGGAGAAGAGGTACATCTCAGGAGAGATAGTTCACTGGATTCCAGGAGGAAGACACCAGTTGGCTGATTTCGGTGTTAAGAGACACACCCTAGTCACCGGAAAGATCATTCAGGTCTTCCATCATTCTTCAGCAGCAGTTACACAGTGTTCAGCAGCAAGGGCGCATTCATCCAGAGTGAGAGCGCAGCTTCTGAGAGGGTTTTTAGTCGACTTATCCCATCCAGGGAGAATTCTGAGATTTCTCTCTGACCCATTTGAGAGGAGGGCAAGGCGCATCTTTTGCCTGGTTCCTCATCAGATTCCGACAGAGGAATCAACTGGGACGCATTTTCCAGACTTGGACGTGCGGCACTTTTGGTGGGCACATTTGGGGTTCCAGAGTGAACATCAGACCAAATTCAGGCAAACCCTTCCAACCCATTTCCCAGTAGACCAAGGCGGTCGTTTTGAGACATATCTCGTCCGATTTCGACGGTGGAATCACTAGGACGCATTTTGCCAAAAGAAGAGGGGCGCATTCCCCCAGGGGTATCCATTCGAGATCCAGATTCATCAGCAGAGGGGTCCGACAGATACCAGTACTGAGGACTATAGCAGGGCGCATCATTTGGGACAGTTTCCAGGCCATTCCGAGAAGTATAGCTCCCAGGGCGAACTTTCCAGATTTCCAGTAGTTACCGTCAGAGCTGCCATAGTCCTAGCGCATCCATTGATTCCGCAATGCTCCCATATTCCGGGTATTATCTTTTAGTTGCTTATTTGTATTCCGGCTAAGATCCTTTGTTTGTTGATCTAGTCGAGTATTGTCAGTTTATTCAGCCGCATTCGGCCATTTTGTAATACACAGAGATATCATAATACAAACTTTGCAATCCTTTGTCGCTTTTATTATTTGTATGATCATTTATATGTTGTAAACCTTTGATCCTACACACACATTAGCAGCGTTTCCTAGACTAGCCAAGTAAGGAACATTACAGTGGTATCAGAGCTTTTGTCCTGCCATCCTGTGACTAAAGACAATGAGTGCAGCAGAAGACCCAGAGGGCCATGAACACGTAGGTGACGAATATGTCAATTACAGCAGGCATAAGGAAAGAAGGCATAGGCCTGATTTTCCCTCTTTTCCTCCTAGCTCAGAGGAAGAGGAAGAGGCACACAGAGAAGCAGAGAGAAGGGCAGAGCATGAGGCTGAGCGCGAGGCTGAGAGGATGCTAGGAGACAGATATGAGCGACCAGAGGGCAGTGGCAAGGCCCCTGTAGATCCAGAGACAGCTTTCATGCAGGCTATCAACGATATGTTAGCTAGTCAACGGACCATGATTCAGTCCTTGGCACAGGTGGTTGATAGATTGACCAGAGTGGGCACCCCAGACAAACAAGTCCCGCATGCAACACAAGGGAACTCAGGAGCAGGGAGTAGACCCCAGTCACCCTCTCGCACATACACCGCTGCGAGTAGGATTCCCAGACCCTTGTTTCCCAGTTTCCAAAGGGCACCCCCGGTAGCAGCACCGCCACCGATAGCACAGAGGCCACCCACTCATGCAGACGACATTGCAAAGTAAAGGAGGGAGTACGCAACATTGGGTCGAGACTTCTTCCATTAGGACATGACCTTAGTCAAGTACTGTGGACTCAGACTCAGGAACCACCCCAGAGAGCCGCAGAGGGGAGGACCACAACAGCAACAGGGGCATAACCTCGATTTCATCCGAAAAGTTGGGAAACTCACCATCCCTTCTTTCGACAGATCGTCCAAATACACCGCCAGAGCTTAGGTACAGAAGCTAGACACGTATTACAAGCTCAACCAGATGACCGAGACAAAGGCCATCAGTTTCGCGACCTTACACTTGGAGGGTGAGGCACACGAGTGGTGGTATCATGGACTGGTGACATTGGGTCACAGTCGCATCACCTCCTATAAGGAGTTTACAGATAGGCTATGGACAGGTTTGACAGGAAGGATCCCGAGATACACTTCAGGGATCTAGCCCAGTTGAGACAAACTGGCACAGCAGAGGCGTTCATCACAAAGTTTCAGCGGGTAGCCATGGCAGTGACAGATATATCAGAGCCCAGGGTGATCATGCTATTCACAGAAGGACTCGTAGAGCCTTTGAGAGGATGGGTGAAGGCATACAGGCCTCCCACTTTGCAGGATGCCATCCTTCGCACTCAAGATCTGGCAGACTCCGTGCCAAAGACTAAAACTTTATCCAAACCATTTGTGCCCCGGAGGGATCGAGACAGGAAGCCATTCCAGAGAGAATGGAAAGGCAAGGAGAAGTTGGATGATGAGACTAGGCCAGAGCTTATGAGGAAAAAGCTTTGCTTCAGCTGCAGAGATCCTTGGGTCCCAGGCCACAGGTGCATGGGCAAGGGAGAGATTCATTATATTGAGGTAGCAGCAGACAACGTGGACAGTGAGGAGGAGCAGGACAGTGGATCCACTAGTTCAGAGGAGGAGTCAGCACCAGCAGAGGAGCAGCCTCCCCGTAGACCAGCGACACCGGCAGGAACCCATCCTCCAGTAATCCCACAACCGCCAAAGCAGGCTAACAGGAGGAAACCAGCAAAGGGAGTAGTCATAGCGACCCTTTCTGGTGTTCCCAGGTATGATACCCTCCGTATCAGAGGGATTATTCAGGGGCAACGAGCAATCGCCCTTATAGATGGTGGGGCCACCCACAACTCTATCGACACTTCACTAGTATCGAGACGAGCACTTCAGACAAAGGAGTTTGAGAGGTTTGATGTTGCGGTAGCAGATGGCCACAAAGTGGAGTGTCTAGACAGATTTCCAAACTTAGAGATGAAGTTAGGCAACTACACAGTGAGAGACACATTTTATGTGGTTGACCTATCAGACACAGATGTGGTGTTAGGAGTTCAATGGACGATTACCTTGGGAAAACTCACTACAAACTACCAAACCTTGGAAATGGGACTCAGAGATCAGGATGGGAAGAAGGTTGTTCTAAGAAGTATGTCGACAGGAGCACCCAGGACAGTTTCAGCCAAGAGGATGGAGAGGATATTCAGACATGGGGAGGTAGCATATGCCGCAGAATGCTTGATCACTACTCAAAAGGATTTAGAAGGTCGACAACAGTACCATACAGAGATCAAGAATTTATTGGGACGACATCAACAGGTCTTTGAGGCAATTCGACCAAGGAGACCACCTAACAGGGGGTTTGAGCACACCATTGAGTTGGAGGAGGGGGCCAAACCTATGATCACCCCCCCTATCGTCATCCTAGGAGGTTCAAGGATGAGATAGAGAAGGCA
>JZKD02S1674773.1:388835-404772 GCA_000966675.3 Picea glauca
TTATGCAGATTATGACTTGTCATTGAGGAGAAGAGGCGCATCTCAGGAGAGATAGTTCAGTGGATTCCAGGAGGAAGACACCAGTTGGTTGATTTCGGTGTTGAGAGACACACCCAATTTCACAAGTTCAGTGCCATCCACAATTTCTCCTAGAGCTGCCAATTCATCTTTCACTTGTCTAAGTTTGGTGAGGTAGGAGGACACACTTTGCCCCTTACCCATTTTGCTATTTCCGAGTTTTTCCTTCAAGACCATCTTTCTATTCAGGTTTGAATTCTAGTATAATTTAATGATGGCTTCCCACATCTTCCTAGTGGTATCCAATCCTAAAAGGTGAGGGACTATATGGTCCTTGACCCCATCCAAAATGATATGCCTTGCCTTGGCATGATTCTTTTTGTGAGCTTTTGCTTGTTGTGCATTAGCTGGAACAGCAATAGTTTACTCTGCAAATTACTTGAGCCCATACTCCTCCAATGACAGCAATATACGCTCCTTCCAAATGCCAAGGTTAGATGCCCCATCTAACATGTTCTCAAATCTGATACCTGAAATAGACATTTCTACAAAACCTTTATGTCACAACCTCCTAGATCTGAAAATAAAACTAGTTGTAAACTTCTGTGCAAACCCTTGGTTTCCTTCTCAAAGGAAAAGCTCTGAAACCATGTTATTTTTCCTTAAAACTCAACAAACTTAATTTTTTGTTCTCAATAGATTTTATGCCTAGATCTGAAAAACGACGACAAATTCTAAATTTGATCTATAAAAAAAAATATTACTGAGTTTATAACATTTGCAATGCACAGTGGAATAAATCAAAAACCAATCACATACATTAACACCAGAAAATTTTACCCTGGAAACCCCAACTCCAAGGAAAACCAGCAAAGAGGGTTTTATTATTTTTGGCTCAGCAAATCAGAAAATTATTACAGTAGTGCCAAACCTGGCAACTTCACATTCACCACAAAAATCTGCTTGGATAAATGTTGGACCTGTAGTGTCTTCAGCCTCACTCATATGGTCTATATGGCAACCTGTTGTGGGTATGGTTGAGTGTTGCAGCCCTCCCACAACCTCTACCTCCTGTAGGAAATACGGCTGGGTTAAACCCAGCCTTCGTCTCCTCACACGGCACCTAAATCAGCCTCAAATCCGGCCTTAAACCCTCCATGCAGCCTCCTGCAAAAGACATGGCCCTCACTACTTGGGCATGCCTAGAACTCGGCCTCCACACACCCGCTATCCCACGAATCTATAAGGAAATGAAGGTAAAAACCTTCCGATCTCCTCGTTGGCACCTGAGCTCCTTCAAGACTAAACCCTTGCTCTAGATCTGCAGCTGAAACCCTCTTGGTGTCACTCACCAACTCAATGCTCTCCTTGTTGAAATATTGTAACTTCAAAGAATATTCTAATTATATTTGAGTTGTTATCTTTTAGATCAAATCCCCTTTTGTTGATTGATCATATCGGGTCTTGTATAAGACCAAATCCCCTTTTGTGGATTGGTCAAACCATATTTATATGGTGCTATTTGTAAAGTCAGGCCCTAGGGTTTATAAAGTGGTTTTAACCACTCTTGGAAAACGTTGGCCCTACGAAGTGAAGTGACATAACCCTAGCACCTCCTCAACAAGTATTTATAAGTGAGGATGGCGCCTCATTTGTTCACTTTGCTCACTCACACTTCTAGTGTGCATCTTTTGAAGGTAGTTGCGGTTGCAAGAAGAAGAAGAGAGAGGCGCATGCTCAGTCCTAGATTATTCTTGGTGGTTTGGTCTTAGTCTTGGCATTGTATTGGCAATCTATTATTGAGGAAGTTTTTGCTAGGTTTTCTCCCCCATGAGGGTTTCCCAGGATAAAATGTTGTGTACCTTGTGATTGTGTTTCTTTCAGTGATCCTCTTTATGTTGTTGTTTTGGAAATGCATTGAATGCTCTAGTAAATTGAAAATAACCTAATAACAGCACTTAAACTTAACATGGTATCAGAGCTTGACTGAATAGAGCACCTTTCACTGGGTATCTAAAAATGTCACTTGTCATACAAGGAAATTAGGGCCTTTTACTGAAGAGGAATTTCTAACTAAAAACCATCTAGGAAAGTTCGCCCTACCCTAGCGCACCCTTTGGCAGCTTGAGCGCACCTTTCCAGTGGCCAGAATCTCTGGAAAGACAAACCCTATTTTTGACTAGTACCCGGAAACCAGAACTACCAGTCCAAATTTGAGCAGGTCAAGTTTCATGGGGTAAAACTTGGAATTTTCCGAAATAGTCAGCTCCAGCAAACTCGCCTCAGCCCAGCGCATCTAGTCCCTAGATCAGAATTCCAAAATTTGAAGTTTGAAAAATTAGGGTTTCCTCATAAAACCCTAAGTTGCAGTTGCAGTTGCAGTACCAATTGCAGTTGCAGTATCAGTATCAGTTGCAATTGCAGTACCAGTTCCTTTGTGCCAGTTCCTAAGTTGCAGTTTTAGTGCTAACACTAGTTACAGTACCAGTTGCATTGAAAGTTTTTGTGAAGTGTTGGCACTGATTTTTATTGTCCTAGTGCGCCTTACCCTAGCAAATCTCCAGCTACCTTTAAATTATAAGTTGCAGCATCTTTGAAGCTTTAAAGGTTCATTATTTATTGCCACTACTATCAGAGGGTGCCACTACCTGCCGATAATGTCAGAGTTGTGTACTTACATATGTTTAAACTATACCATTATTTCTAAAGTGTATTTGCAGGAGAAGGGATCTTGTGTCTAAATAACAATCATAGATCCAGCAAGATCTCAGATCCAGCACATTCAAAGGAATAATGCACCCCAGGTTTGATTATTTTGATATGCATCTATTTGTTATGACATTATGAACATCCAGGTTGTATGTTGAAGTTATGACCATCATACTAACCATTGGTCGAAATTAAAGTCAAGGTATTAGATCAATTAAAGTTGAGGTTATAGAGTTTATTCTCTAACTTAAATTTCTATCAAGAAAGCATATTATCTCAGTACAGAGGACAGGTTGAAGAGAATACTTGTCATCTTGAGCGAAGGAGTCTAGGAAGAAAAGCAACAACACTCATTCTTGAGGACGAGACTCCAGGTTCCAGGTTTGATTGATTAAGTTGATAAGATTCAAATTTGCACATGTCAAGTTTGATATCTACCTCATTACAAGTAAACACTATAGTTGAGATAAGCAATCTTTAAAAAGTTTTATACTTGGTAGCATGTGAGCATTATTGAGATAAATGCTTATTGTAATCACTTACCAAATACAACTAACATCTCCTCTAGGAGAAACTTCTCTTTTTGGTTCCAGGTTACCATGGAGGAATGATTGATCACAACACTAGAAGAGTGTTGCTCTCATTTCGTATTGTATTTCTTACTTTTGACCCTTGTTTCAGGTAGGTCACAAGTGATAGCTCTAAAGGAGCTACAGTGACGATTGTTCTCGCTATTATTTTATTATTATTATAAAGAGTATTATACTTGTCTGTTGTTTCTCCCTTGTTGTTCTTGTTTCGGGCAGGTCATAGGTGATAACCCTGAGGGAGCTACAATGACAGTTGTAGGAGGCAACGTATTAGATGAGACATGGAGCAGACTATCCAAGTCGTATACATCCCATGTACCAAAGAAGATGAAGAAGAAGCTACTTTTGAGATATAGAGTATCTCATATGGAGATTGATTGTAAGGAGCAGAAGGCTCCAAAGATGATCGAACATTAGAATAGAACTCACGGTAGACTTAGTCAATGGAAAATGAAGCCACCTTGACAGGAAGAAGAATTCGTTTGAAGTCTGACTCGGTTTTTCACATTAAGACATGGTATTCAAAACCAAGTATATCTTGCAAAGACTATGAAGTTTTTGTAGACTCAAAAGAAATCAAGACTCAAAGTAAGCCTGATCTCAGAGAGGATCAGATGGGAAAAAGAGACGTCTTCCAGGACGGATAGACAGATGCCATGAGTTGAGAAGACTAGATCCTAGCTTCAGAGACTTCTAGGAGATGTGAAATCTCCTGGGAAGATTCCCTTGTTTCAGTTACAGAGGAGGAAGCCAGTCAGAAGGACTGGGATATGGATTTTTCCTTGAGACTAGAAAGGAAGTCAGTGGTGACTTCCAAGATTGATCTAACAGATCAAGCACGTTGCAGATAATAGTATAAAGATGTACAAAGCCTGATTTGTGTCCAGAGGATTCTCCCATCAAGAGGGAGAAGACTATGACGAGACACTTACTCCAGTAATCAGAGAAATAGTTCCAGTATTCGTGAAGACAACCAGAACAACCATGATTTCGATACAGTATCAGATTCAAGGGGAGCAGTCGTTGTATTTGAGATTGAGTTACCTCCATGAAAAGGAAAATCTACCATCAGTATCAGTTATTGAACCACTCTCAAATGAAGTTGTTGCCATGATAGAATAGAGGAGCTACTTTCAGAGTTCGGCAACTACAGTGAGAATAGAGCAAGTCATTCACAGCCTCAGAAATAGCAGCTGCAAGTGCAGAGTCCCGGTTCCAGAAGGAACTGTTGCAGAGAGAGTAGAGGACATACTCTCAGACAATGAGACAAATAGTGCTTTGCAGAAAGCACATAGAGCTAGCACATGATCTTCCCAGAGCCCAGAGAAGATCTTCCTTAACCACGGGAAGTATGCAATTGAAATACTAAAGAGATTTGACATGTTGGAACGTAAATCCATGAACACACCCATGGAAACAAAGTTGAATCTCCTGGTTGATACTTTGTCAGAGTTGGTTGATGCTACTCTATATAGATAGATTATTGGTTCATTGATGTATCTGACTAATACCAGGCCAGATATATGCTTTGTTGTGAACACCTTGAGTCAGTATCTGATAGAGCCTAGACATGTTCACCTTGTAGCTGCAAAGCATGTGATGAGATACCTTAAGGGTACGTTGGATTATGGTCTATGTTATACTGGAGATCATGACTTCATACTGTATGGTTATACTGATTCAGATTAGGCTGGAAGTGCTTCTGATAGAAAGAGCACTTCAGGACGTCGTTTCAGTCTGGGGTCAGCCATGTCTTCATGGCAAAGCAGGAACCAATCCAGTATTTCTCTCAGCACGGCAGAAGCGGAATACATTGCAGCATGTTCCACCAGTTATGAAGCCATATGGCTTCGGAAGTTGTTGACAGGTCTATTCGATCTGGAGATGGAAGCCACCGTGATTCTATCTGATAACCAGAGCTGCATAAAGATGACGGAGAACCCAGTGTTCCATGATAAGTCGAAGCACATAGAGATCCGGTATCACTAGATTCGTGAGTAGGTTGCAGATGTGTTGACCAAGCCTCTGTCTCGTGTAAAGTTTGAGTACTTCTGAGACAAGCTTGGTGTTGTCTGAAAGGACCTCCCTCGGAAGGGGGAGTGACGTTGATGTTACTATGGTATCCTGACCAACAATGAGTAGCTCCGTTAGGATTTTATATCCTAGGGGATTGATCATCCCTGGGTAGATCCCGGAGGTCCGGTAAGGATAGTCTGTTAGAGTACCTGTGCATGTATATGCCAGTTGTGCTCAGTAGTGGTAGCTCCGTTAGGATTTTATATCCTAGGGAATCTTTTGATTCCTGGGCAGATCCCAAAGGTCCGATAAGGACGGTCTGTCAAAGTACCACGTGGTAGCATGTTAGGATTTTATATCCTAGGGAATCTTATGATTCATGGGTAGATCCCGAATGCCCGGTAAGGACGGTATGTCAGAGTACCAAAAAATGTTGTTGTTGCACCTGCCTCATTTTGTTGCCATATGATGATGATGTTGTTGTCTCAGCCTCGTGTTGATGATGTTGTTGTCTCAGCCTCATGCTGATGATGTTGTTGTTTCAACCTTGTGTTGTTGATGATGTGATTGTATCACCCTCATGTTGTTGATGATGTTGTACCAGCCTCGAGTTGGTGATATTATTGTTTTAGCTTTATGTTAATTGATGTTGATGTTTCAGCTTCATGCAGATGATGATGATGCTACTCCAAGTCCATGTTGTGAACGATGATGATATTGATGATGAGAAGAACTTTCCATGATTTGTAGATATGCCAGTCAGTTTTTCAGATGTTGATGATGATGTTTCCCTCTCTCTCTCCTGATGATGTTGTATTGGGTTATGTCAGTAGAATACCATTCTCGTTAAGGGGGAGTGTTGAAATATTGTAACTTCGTAGAATATTCAAATTATATTTGAGTTATTATCTTATAGATAAAATCCCCTTCTGTGGATTGATCATGTCGGGTCTTGTATAAGACCAAATCCCCTTTTGTGGATTGGTCAAACCATATTTATATGGTGGTATTTGTAAAGTCAACCCCTAGGGTTTATAAAGTGGTTTTAACCACTCTTGGAAGAAGTCGGCCCATAGGGTTTATAAAGTGGTTTTAACCACTCTTGGAAGAAGTCGTCCCTACTAAGTGAAGTGACTTAACCCTAGCACCTCCTCAACAAGTATTTATAAGTGAGGATGGCGCCTCATTTTCACTTACTCACTCACACTTCTAGTGCACATCTTTTGAAGGTAGTTGCAGTTGCAAGAAGAAGAAGAGAGAGGCGCATGCTCAGTCCTAGATTATTCTTAGTGGTTTGGTCTTAATCTTGGCATTGTATTGGCAATCTATTATTGAGGAAGTTTTTGTTGGGTTTTCTCCCCCATGAGGGTTTCCCGGAATAAAATGTTGTGTACCTTGTGATTGTGTTTCTTTCAGTGATCCTCTTTATGTTGTTGTTTTGGAAATGCATTGAATGCTCTAGTAAATTGAAAATAACCTAATAACAACACTTAAACTTAACACTCCTCAAGTCACCTCCCTTGCTTATAAATCTCCACAAGTGCTTATCTTCTAACTGACTTGGAGATATATTAAATCATGTGTCTTTGGCTTGCATGACACCTTGCCTAAGCCAAGACACATGTCCTCGTTGCAATATTTTAATAATTTCGGCCTCCTTGGGAAAAATCATTGTCTCTCTTTTTCATGTCATAATGGATGCAACACTTGTTATTTGGAGCAATAAAGGCTAGCGTCTTCTCTTGGTGGTGTTTCTTTGGCATTTTGTGGATGATATCTTGGTAGTAAGGGTATGTGGTAGTAAGGGTATGTTGCATGTTATCTCTTGGATTGGTGAGTATTTTTTGTTAAAATAATTAAAAAGTACCTAGGCAAGTGTTTTAATGTGGACCCTAGTCATTTAATTTATGAGATATAAATTAAAAGGTGACTTTATGAATTATGTGAAGAGGGTGAGTGAATAGACTTTCACTCTCAACCACTTATCTCATTCAATCTCCATCATTAGATTAGGAGATGCTTCATATTCCATCATTAAGTCGATTAGGGTAAGGAGGGCACACACCATTCTCACTTCTTCATGAGTTTTGAAGAGAGCAAGAGAAAAGAGAGTCAAGCTAGAGGAGGAGAGAAAATTGCAGGTAAGGGCACATTTACCAAGGAAAAAATATAGCACGCAAATTGAGGAGAAGGTACAGCAAAACCTGGGCCATATAGTATGGATTTTTGGAGAGGTCGTACAACAACAAAAAAAGCACAGAAATCGAGGTCGTACTGCTGATTTATGAGGCAAAGTGAGCACGAATTTCATGGCTGTCGTATAGCAGTTTTGATACAGAAATCGAGACAGCAGGAGGCACGAATTTCGAGAATTTTTGTCACTGTTTTTGAGAAAGATTGTTGTGCACATTCTTGAGATAAGTTTGTGTGATTTGCTGATTAATGACTGCTGTAAATGACATTTTTCTAAGAGCTCTGAAATAATAAAAAGCCCCTCTCGTTGGTTTTCCCCTTGTAGGTTTTTCTAGGGTCAATATGACCAAAAATCTCTGTGCATTTATTTCTGAGTTATTGCGTTGTTGTTGGAATATTTATTTCTGCATTTATTGTTGTTCAGAATCTGTATGTTCCAGTTCTAAGTAATTGTTTATATGCTGAGAAATTATTGTTGTCATAAAACTGGGTTTTGGGCATTTAACAATGAGTTGTCTCGATGAGACTTGAAACTAACTGGGTGGGGTCTCAAAATTTACATGGTATCAGAGCTGAGTTGAAGGGGAATGCAGAATTAATCAGCCATTCAGAGAGTGGGACAGAAGTTACTTCACCGAACAGAATTTTGAATTTTTATTTTCAGCTGAAAAGGGTCAATGGCTACAAGTTTAAGAGTTGAGGACAGACTTGATGGGGTAGTAGATTTTGGTACTTGGAAGGAGAGAATGATTTTGCTTCTGCAGGATAGTGAGTTATGGGACATTGTTGACAACTCCACAACAAACCCAGTAACAGTACCTACAGATGCTACACTTCTGGCAGCCTACACCAAGAAGAGTATCAAGGCTAAAAGAATCATCCTTGATGCCATCAAGGACCATTTGATTCCTCATGTGACAAGGAAGACAAATGCCTATGAGATGTGGGAGTCCTTGACAAAGTTGTATCAAAGTACAAATGAAAACCAGAAGATGGTTTTGAGAGAGAAACTGAAAAGCATTAGAATGACCAAGGCTAAAAATGTGGTCACATATCTTACCAGGTTGACACAGGTAAGAGATGAACTTGGTGTTGTTGGGGAGGCCATTGTTGACAGTGAACTTGTGAGGACAGCATTGAATGGGGTGACCAAACAATGGGTTGTTTTTGTTGAGGGCATTGTGGCAAGGGAAAATCTTCCCAAGTGGGAACGTCTTTGGGATGACTTTGTTCAGGAGGAAACCCGAAGAGGGTATGTGCATGGCAGTTCATCTACTGGTAATGATGAGGAGAATGTGGCTCTTGCTGCTAACAGCAAGAAGAAGTTCAAAAAGGGTCCTGAGGGAACAAGCCAAAGGGTGAAGGCAAGAAGGACATGAGCAAAGTCAAGTGCTTTGCATGTCACAAGTTTGGGCACTATGCGGGACAATGTCCTAATAAGAAGAAGTAGACAGCAGCTTCAGTAGAGGTGGAGGAGTTTTCCACCAAGTTCAACAAGGATTTTTCCTTAGTGGTGTGTCTTTCCACTAGAGCCACACATTCCAGTGTTTGGTAGATTGATAGTGGTGCCTCCCGCCATATGACAGGTGTTCGTGAGCATTTGACAGATCTTACACAGATTGGTGATCTTGAGGTAGTGCTTGGAGATGACCGGGTGGTCAAGGCAGTTGGTAGTGGGACAATATCATTTCAGAGGGAGTCTCAACCTCCCATGTTGTTGAGAGATGTCCTATATGTTCCTGGTTTGAAGAAGAAGTTGATTTCAGTATCTACTATTGAGGAGAGGGGATATGAGGTGTTGTTTTGTGATGGACAGGTGCTCCTATTTCCCAAGGGGTCCAACATCACTTCGGCCAAAGTGATTGGGACTCGACATGAGAAGTTGTACAAGCTCATGTTTCAGCCAGCTAGTGCATTGTATCATACTATCAGCAGCAGTGATCTTTGTGAGCTATGACATAGGAGGATGGCCCATTTGCATCATGGGGTTCTGAGGATACTGAGGGAGATTGTCACTGGAGTGCCAGAGTTCAGCACAGAGCACCAAGAGTTGTGCAAGGGGTGTGCTCTAGGAAAGTATACCAAGACTGTTTTTCCAAGCAATGACAGCAGAGCAGCAGGTATACTTGATATGATTCATTCTGATGTATGTGGTCCTATATCTTCTGCATCTTTGAGTGGTTGTTTGTACTATGTCATATTTATTGATGACTTCTCTCGGAAGTCTTGGACTTTCTTCATGAAGACCAAAGGATAGGTCTTCAATCAGTTCCAAGAGTTCAAAGCTCTTGTGGAGAACCCGACTGGGAGGAAATCAGAGTACTGAGGACAGATAATGGGGGTGAGTATACCTCCAAGGAGTTTAATGACTTCTGTGCAGGAGAAGGCATCAAGAGGGAGTTGATTGTTCCTTACAACCCATAGCAGAATGGGGTTATTGAGAGGAAGAAAAGGGTCATAGTTAGGGCTACGAGATCCATGTTGCATGATCAGGGGTTGCCACTCTTTCTTTGGGCCGAGGCATGTTACACTGCAATTTATCTACAGAACAGGAGTCCGCATAGAGCATTGGGGGATAAGACTCCTTAGGAGGCTTTCTCTGGGAAGAAGCCTAAGGTTGGGCACTTTAGGATTTTTGGGTGCCTTACATATTCACATGTCCCTTCTGAGAAGAGGACAAAGCTAGAGCCCACAGCAAAAAAGGGGATTTTTGTTGGGTATAACGATACTTCAAAGGCTTTCCGCATATACATCCCTTCCTTGAGGAAGACAGTTGTGAGAAGGGATGTGAGATTTGAGGAGGATAGAGCCTTTAGGAAGTCACGAGGGACTGAGAAGGATGAGCACTCATCGCCTCAAATTCAAGTGAGTCATGTTGTCATCCTAATACACACTTGCAAACGTGAGCTAAGTCCTGCTCACTTAGTGTGTCCTTGGAGGCACAATGCCTAGGTTCAAAGCCCACGCTGTCACTTTGGCTTGAACCTCTTCCGTCTAGGCTTACTCCTAGGGAAGCCAAGGGGGGTAGACCCTAGTTACTAGATATGATTTAACTTGAAGTTCTAGGAGTTGGCTTTAATTAGTTACAAGGTTGGGGGGAGACTAACCTATGATGCAAAGGCAGCAAATGCGAGATGCAAGATTTATTATGTCAAGCAAGCCCTTCACTAAGTCAACTAAGACTAGTGCCTATAGATTGGGCAAAGGGATCAACTAAAGTTTAAGGGTGTTTGATTACAAAAGATTACAAAGATTACAAAGGTATAATTATCTCACAACAAGATTAGATACAAGTACTTACAACAATGAATGAAAGAATAGTACAACAATTATGAACAAGAGATACAAGTTATACAAGATACAAAGGGAACAAAATAACCAAGTGCTTAAATGTGTAGGTACTCAAAGATATTTAAAACATAAAGATCATCCACATCAAGCCAAGCATGCCCCAATAGCACTTACTCTATTTGACTACTTTTCAATGGCATCCACAACACTCTAGATCCAACAAGATGATGCCTCCAAATGGGATGCGTTATCTCTTGAGGGATCACACCATAAAGAGCATAAAAGAAATACTTGAAAGAACAAAGGCTCAACAATACTCAAGATGACACTTAGTTAATTAATCCACCAAGAAGTAAAATTGCATGTGAAATTAAAGACAAGATGTGTGCTTGCAATTAAAGTTCTAAACAACCATAAGATATACCTAAGAAAGTGATTACCTAAAACACTAGGTGGATTAAGGGTTGCTTAAAGATTTTAAAGATTTTAAATTCCCACCCCCTAACTAAGTGTTGAACCAAAATCCTCCTCCCCCAATTACCAAATGGTTGTTGGATGCTCAAGAAGTGAGGCAACGAGGCCTACCCTAGCTTCACAGGTCAACCTTAAAGACCCAAGTACTCCCGAAAAGGACGCCGCGCGCCGTGAGACTGTCCCTGGCCTAGCACCTTCCGTTGCCTTCCTCGAGCCCCGTTTTAGATGGTGAAGATGGTGAATTAAGGTGCCCTATTATGTCTAATAAGTTGATATACCTATGGGCTAAGTATTTTAGTGCGTTTTAGAGTGTTTAGGTGACTTTTAGTTGTCCAAAATTAGTGTAAAGGTGCCAAAACCGAAACTTCAATCAGCCCAAAAGATGTGGTGTAGATTGTGAAAATTAAGCATGTAAACACATATGAACCATATAAAAGAAAGTTGAAATAGAAGAGCTACTCAATCATCATTTACTTAATCATAAACATGTGAAAGCTTGTATGAAAGAGCGCTATGAAAAGGACAAGAACAACTTGCCAATGAAAAGATTTAAACTTTTACCATTTACCCATGTGTGACTTGCATTAAGATAGATGTTAAGAAAATGAAACTTGCAAGATTTAAAGCATGTAAGTGAATTTATGCCGCCATGGGCTAAAGCTAAGACTAGTATGTGTATGATATCGACCTCTAGAAGATTTTAACCATTAAGCATAAGCACATTATCAACACATTACTAGCCTTACGATTTTGGGGATGTCTCACCCAAGGTGTAGGCAATTATTGAATAAAACTTGAAATGGAAGAGCAAAGAGAGAAACCTCACACAATGGCACAAGGTGGAGGCAAGCCTACCTTTGTTGTGCCAAAGAGGGTTTGGAAGCAAAAATAAGACTTTAGAAATGCTATAAAAGTGAAGGAGAAGGGTGAGATCTTTTACCAACCCAAAGGAGAGACCTTTGGGAGTGTTGTGTGACCAAAAGTGGGCTGCAAAACCCCTTGACCTGATGAGAACCTGCAAAAACCAGCAAGTTATTGCTTGTTGAAAATGCTGCACACAACAAGAAAAGTGAGGAAAATTTTATGTTTTTAGGGCAGAAATTTTTCACATAAAAATTCCAAGTAAAAATGTATTTTTGTGACCTATCTATGATTGTTAGCAAGCTGAAATATATAAGGAATGAGAAAAGAAACCAAATCTGAAAGGCAATGGAGTTTAAGGGGGTTTTAAGAGTAGACTCTTCCTTGAGGCTAGCCCAATAAAACCCTAGAGGTGAACCTGCAAAATGTGAGAGAGAAGCTACAAAAATAGATAAAATGTGAGTAGATCTAGATGGTAAAACAAACTACTTTGAAATACCCAACTAAACACTTCACTGGATCTATGATAATACTACCACAAGATCTATCCAAACAAAATACTTTGCTTGAAACTTCTACTCTAGATCTATAAAACTTGAAGCAAGAATGAGAGAGAAATAGAACAAGATCACCTCAATAGTAGCAAGAAGCAACAAGAATACTCTTTGTTTCTTCAAAATCCTCCAAATCCTTTCTATTACTCAAGAGGAGAGTGTTGTAGCAACAAGTTGCTCCAACACTCTCAAGATTAAAAGGGAAAGGAAGCACAATGAACCAAGAGAGAGAGAGATGAGGGGAAAATCAAGTAGCATAACAATAGCTCAAGATATGGTGTTAAATGAGTGAGGGAGGGGTTCTATTTATACTTGGGAAGGCAAAGCTACCCATCTTGGATGAGTTACAAATGTCACACATCAAAGAAAAGTCATTTTTAGGGTTTTGGTAAGTTAGGGTTTTGGCATGGATGGATGAAGTGGAAATGAGTTGGAGTGAGTTGGCAAGGCTTTGATAAGTGAAATGATGAGTTGTAGGGTCTAGAGAGGCACACCAAGGAATATAATAAGTCTCCCATTAATTTTTTTATTATTTTTTCACTTTTGGAGACTTTCTAGAAGGGACGCACACCACTCTAGGAAAAGTGACGTTTTTTCTTAATGGCTAGGTGAGGGGGTGATGTGAGGGTTAGAAAAGGTTAGGAAAGGTTAGGAAAAATCTCTCTCACACTTTTCCATCATTACTTTACCCCATTTGCTCAAAATTACAAAAATGAGATTTTTCCTATGTCATGATTTAGCAATTAAAATTGTTGTTTTGACTGACTGAGACTCCTAGTGGACAAACACTTATCAAAAGTTGTCCAACTAAGCTGAAACTTGGTCCAAGGGTGTAGGGGATGTCTTTTCATTTCTTTTGAGCACAAATACCCCTATCAAAAGCCCAAGGACCTAGTTTTTACAATATTTGCTCAAAAATAATTAATTAATTAAATAATTAAACTCTCAAACTTAGAAAAATTTAATTAAAAATTAATTAATTAAAAAAAACTTATTTAGACTCGACGGAATTCCGCAAAACTTTCTAAGATGTCATACATGGTCATTTACATCATTCCTAAACAATAGCTAACAGAGGAAAACCCCATTAGAACAACGCCTTTCACCACTTTGGAGGAATTATTGTTGGTGGGAGGGAAAAACTCAAGGTAAATTAATAAGGCTGAAAAGCCCAATTAATAACCTGAGGATAAAAAACCCTTAATGAAAGGAACTCCCCTAATGAAGAAATCCCAAGGTAACTGACCTAAATATGACCCATGGAGACCTATTACATTAATAACCCACGCAGGGGTGCGGAAATTCCATTTACAAAAAGAAGTGTTGGAGGCATAAAGTGCCCAGTAGAACCAAACTGTCTTCGACAAATTAGCATCTGATGATGCATCCCTTCATGGCACATGGATTTGACCCCCTAGTTGAATAGGCGGTCAACAAGTCCACAGCAGACTTCAGTGACAGAGTTCAGGTCCACTAGTTTCGGTGACGACTGGTCCATAGGGCACAGGGCCACAGATGTCAAGATCACAAGTTACTGATCCTCAAATTTCAGGATCGTATGTTCCAGAATCTACTTCAGGTTCACAGTCTTCAGGTGTTGGGGTTGAGTAGGTGGATTCCCCTCCACGGGACACTACTTCAAAGAGGAGGAAGCCCAAGTGGCTTCAAGACACTTTGAAGGAGGCACAGGGTTCTGTGGGGAATCCCAGGCAGGCTATGAGGGAGAGTAAACCTCCTGAGAGATTTTGCAGCTATCTTACGATGGTGAGCAGCATCAGGGAGTTTGAGCCTTACACTTTTGAGGAGGTTGTTGGCAGACAGGTTTGGAGAGATGCCATGATGGAAGAGTACAATTCCATCATGAAGAATGATGTTTGGGAGGTCGTTCCTAGACCTGAGGGGAATTTAGTGCTGACTTCTAGGTGGCTCTACAAACTCAAATATGTTGCATATGGCAGCATTGAAAAGTACAAAGCTCGTTTTGTGGCTCGAGGATTCTCACAGGTTGAGGGAGTTGATTATGATGAGACCTTCACTCCGGTTGCTAGATATACCTCGATCAGGGCAGTGATCTCTATTGCAGCAGAAATGAGTTGGAAGATCCATCAGATGGATGTGAAGACCGCATTTCTGAATGGTCTCATACGGGAGGAGGTCTACATTGAGTAGCCATTGGGATTTGAGGTGCGTGGGAGAGAGTCTCATGTGTGCAGACTGAAGAAGGCATTGTATGGACTGAAACAAGCTCCCAGAGCTTGGTATTCTAAGATTGATGCCTACTTGCAACAGTTGGGCTTCGAGAAGAGTGAGGCGGATCCCAACCTGTACTTCATTGTGGTTGGAGAGGATCCTCTCATACTCTTGTTATATATTGAGGATCTTTTCATTACAGGCGCTGAGAGACTCATTACTAGCTCCAAGGAGAGCCTTGCTTAAGAGTTCGAGATGAAAGATATTGGACTGATGCATTAAATTTTGGGGTTGGAGGTTTGGCAGGAGCCTGGACACATCTTTCTAGGTCAGGGGAAGTATGTTCATGACATTCTTAGGAGATTCCAGATGGAGGATTGTAGGCCCATGTCCACACCCATGATTACCAACTGGAAGAAGCTCAATGCTTCTGAGTCACAGTTGGTTGATCCCACTTTATATTGTCAGTTGATCGGTTCGTTGATGTATTTGGTCAACACCAAACCAGATATTTGTTTTGTTGTCAACACTCTTAGCCAGTTTATGGTGGATCCTAGTGTTAATATTATGGTAGCTGCGGGAGGTATTTACCTCCACGTGTGAACCTGACGAGAATAGAAGACTCCGGAAAGCAAGAAAAAACCCTAATGAGTTGGCTAATAACCCTAGAAGTCTTGTCGGCTCAAGAAGATAATTTATATTTGGTTATTAGCCTCCAAGAGAAGAAGTTGGCCAGAAATAATAATAATATACTGAACAGACACATATCCAGAAGGAGAAGTCGGCCCCAGCAAATCTGGCAGAACCACTATAAATACAGGGCGCCAGTTCTCATTTGACAGCATCTCAGAATTGCAGTTCCCAGTTTGGTGCGCACTGCAGTTCCCAGTTTGGTGCGCACGTGTGGAGGAGGGTTGCAGGTGCAACTGCAGCAACAACTAGTTTTCAGTATGAGCTTGGACTATCTCTTGGCTAGGGTTTGGACTATCTGATCAGCTATTGTTGGTGCGCTATCCTTGGAGGAAGATGCGCTACACCTTG
>JZKD02S1674773.1:424035-439296 GCA_000966675.3 Picea glauca
CCAAAAATCTCACCCTAAAATAAAGTGCCAAATGCTAAAGCCCTGGGTATCTGTGCGTGGTGGTGTTATTTATTGTTGGATCCGCCTTTGAACTGAGCGAAACGGCTCCAACACGCGGGATGTGTTTCCGAATAACATGGAATCGTGCTACTGGCGGATCCTACGCGGATCCGGATCCGGATCCGTTTCGGATCCGCAGAACCGCGGATCCTACGCCCACCCCCCGCGGATCCAGTAACTTAGCTCCAAACCCTCAAAGGCTCCAAGAGCTCTCCAAATCACATCAAATAATTATCAACATAATGAGAGAATGAGCTCTCATCTTTCTTTTATCCCTCTCACTTGCTTTGATGACCTTTTTACCCTTTTGGATGATCCTTTTACCCTTTTACCCTTTTACTCAAATAATTAAAGTGGCATCTTAAGGTTTGCTTAAGTATTATTCTCAAAGTCACTTTATAACCCTTTTAACTTAATTATTTAATGTCACTTTAGAAATATAACATTTTTCTCCCCAATGACATCAAATAATCAAAGTAATCCCCTTTCTAATCAACCATGGCCTACGGGAATCAAATAGACCACTAAGTCATCCTCCTAGAATGGTCATTTGGAAAGGGACATTACAATTTCAGTGGCTAGAACTTGTTGCTGTAGCAAAAGTTTGCTACAGCCATAAGGCTGTTATAAAACTCTGCTGATAACATTCTTTAACAGCCCTCTTTTGCTATCAAAGTCTTGGTCTAAACATTGGAACATTGTGTACTAGTTGCAAGCTTTATTTTCCAATATCGTATACTTGATTTTGATGGTTTAATTTGCAGCTATAATAACTTCTTCATTGCTGATATATATTTCCTTACTGCTGCAATTTTGGGACAGCAAGGTTTCTTGCTGATTCCCCACTTGTCTTGAGGCTTATATCATCATATTTGGTCTTGTTTTGGTTTGTCTAACACTGTTTTGCAGGTACACAACCTTGGCAACCATTTACCAACTCCAAAGACTCTCTCCTCAAGCCTCAAATTCATCTTAGACTTTGACCTATAGGGGTATTCTTCTAAATCCTTGCTTCTCCCCTTACAATTCTCCTAGGGTCACCCGGGAAGCCTCCCTTATGTTGGACTTGTCCTTCACTAAAACGCGGGGGATATCTATTGAGGTGACAGTGATAGATGTCCCCAATTGTGTCTCACACTTGTTGCTTGGGTTGGGCTTTTCCTAAACTACAATCTGTGCGATAACACTGATGATAGCTTCCAATCCCAACAACTGGATTAGGGATTAGAGATAGGCTAATTCAACTGGTTAACGTGAGCCTCTAGATGATTGAAAGTCGATAACAGAACTAAGTGGGTTAAAATAAGAATCGATAACAATTTATATAATATAAGAATTCATTGTATTATATTGAATTTAAGAAATGAAATTCCTATGAGGAGACTGTTGACATAGATTTCAGTAGGCTTGCAGATATGTATAAACTTTAAAGCAACACATTTAATT
The DNA here is from genome assembly GCA_000966675.3 of Picea glauca. Lineage (NCBI taxonomy): Eukaryota > Viridiplantae > Streptophyta > Pinopsida > Pinales > Pinaceae > Picea > Picea glauca. The sequence continues at coordinate 425,542 of JZKD02S1674773.1, forward strand.
GCAATAAACCTAGTTTGATCTATATGACAATTTATTGAAACCATTTAAATGCCATTTTAGTTGCATAAGTATAACTCAGCTCGTATCAAAGAAACAATGTCTAACACAAATTTAAAAGGTAGCTACAAATAATGAATATTCAAGCAACAAAATGAAATTTCAACAAAAAAAGTTGGAACAAGGAAATTAGTTTCTAGTAAATATCCAGGATTTTACATAAGCCATATGAAAGAATTAAAATCATCCAAAATGCTTACAATGTATTAATAATATGAATAACTATGAAATTAACAATAATGAGAAATTTCCCCAGAACTCAATCAACACACGGGCAAATAAAAAACAGAATTTATCTTAAAGGTCAGAAGTTCATACCTCACAAATTTTTCTCTTTGACCCCCCATAACCTGAATCTTTATACCAGTATCACGGAAAGACATGTTGATGCACAAGTTTAATCAACCTTGAATCTGTGAGTGAATAATTGCTCAACTTGTCTCTCCAAACAAGAGAAAGCATCTCATTATTATGTACACTATGTACAAATCAAAAAGCATAAATGTGTGGCCTTGTGGTTGCCATTTCCCTGCACTGTTGGAACCAAAAAGTCAGATACAACAAAGAAATGTAGAAACTTGAAATGCGATTTAGCCATGCACATTTAATCTTTACACATATCGTAAGAGACACCAAGGAACTGATGATATAAAATACCAACATGAAAGAGCACCTTCCAATAGAAATCTACTCTTAGGTGGCCACTTAGCTAAAATGAAAGAATAGATAGATAATAACAAACAGACATGGCTTGTCACAACTAGCTTCCTAGCACCAAACCAAACATTGAAAAATCTGTAATGGAACAAACTGGTAACCTCTAATTGACAGTATCTTCTTAATTTTGAGAAATTAAAGAACTAACACTGAGAAGTGTTAGTTTTTGGTTGCACTGAGTGGTACTTTTAGGAAGAGGGTGCAGGAGGGTTGAAGCAGATTCATTCTAGGATAAGTGCGGCATGTGGGAGAGATTCCCTTACAACCATATGATAGATTCCTTACACTTATGATGCTTGGCATCTTCTATTTTGGGTCCATGTATGGTTATGACAGATTCTATGACAGTTATGACACATTCCTCTTACACATTATGACACATTTATGACATGAGTTACTCATGCTAAGTAGGGTGCATCCATTGAGAAGAGATTCCTTGTTACATGTGGTGGATGATTCCTTTGATGAAGGATATTATGAGCCAATACTTTTGTAACCACTCTTCCCTCTCTTGTCAAGTTTGACTTCATAAGGGAGGGCACACTAGTTAGGCTTATATATAGTGAGCTTGAGTAGAGTGATTCTACCAAGAGAGTACCTTAGGCTTGTGAGGAACCATTGTAGTCCCTTTGAGGACAGTATTGTAACTTTTCTATTGTGTGAATGAGAAGATAGTGATTCCCATTCCAAACTTCTGTTTTCTGTACACTATATTCATGCTGCTGATTTATTAGATCTAGTCTCTATCTGTTTACAAGGTTGATCTCATCTTCTGATATACAGTGTCCCCATTCTTGAGTTCACAATTCAGCAGTTGTGTTATGCAGATCTGAAATTTTAATTGGTGTTTCCAATCTTTTGATTTTAGCTGTAAGTTAATTCCATGAGTGCAGATCTATGTATCATGTGGATCTAAAACTATGACATGGTATCCAAGTTGTGATTTTGAGATTCTCCAGATCTGTGTATGGAATGGATCTCTACCTGTGAGAAGGTGTTGTCGGAGATCTCAATGGGTGTAATGCCTAGTAGACTCTAGAGATTGGAGTGATCCATGCCTGTGAGAGGCCCCGGGGCCTGCGAGAGGTTGTGGGTGAGATGTACGTGTAGCTCCAGTAATTGGAATGGATCTATTGCTTGAGATAGGCACAGTGAACCTATGATAGGTTGATTTCATTGGTTGATTTGTTTATTGAAGTGTGTACTAGCTTTGCAGGATGACTACTCTCGGTCTTAGAGAGTGTGACCGTCTAGAGGGTGCTTCCAACTTTGCATCTTGGAAGTACCCACTGTATATGTTGTTGGAGGAGACGGATGTTTGGGAGCTTGTAGAAGGGATTGTTGTTGCTCTGACTAAGGCTCTTTGCTGGCAACACATAGGAAGAGTGTTGCCAAAGTGAAGAGACTCCTTATGGATTTAGCGATGGACCAAGGAGAATAAGTGTGCATATCAGAAATCAGCCACTGAAATCCCCTCAAACTTTGTCAAAAAGTACGTTAGACCAAGGAGAATAAGTGTGCAAACTTTGAGCAAAATCCAATGGTTGATAAGAAATTTATTCAAGCAAATGATTTAGGGTTTCTGCAGCCATAATGGTTGAAGACGTAATTCTATAACAGCAGCAAGAAATAGTGGGAGAGAGGGGACGCCCTAGTAAGGGAAGACTCCTCTCAGTGAGGCAAACCAACTCCAAGCAAGAGATCTTTCAAAAGATAAAAATTTGTGTTTCCCAAGGCAATGATTTTATATCTCCAATGCAAAAAAATATATGACTAGTGCCTTTAATATTGGGTTAATGGAGTCAAATGAAGTAAGAGCTAGAGAAGCTACCTCCTTGGGGATGTAAACCCTTTTACTTCCCAAGGCAAGTTTCTCTAGCTAGGGTTTAAGCTAAGAGAGTGTATGCCCTTATACTTCTCTTAGCAAACCCTTGTTTAATCAATAAGATGAAGCAATAAACTGATGAAGACTATGGTGGGGGTGTATGCCCTTATACTTCCCACCTAGCTCCTAGCACAACAATCCTTGACTTGAAAAAAGTGATAGCATAATAGTAAAAGACCATACCAAGATCAAGAGAGATGCTAAGATAATCCACCATAAGAGCACAAGACAAGCCTTCCAAGGCTAGCGCTAGACTTCCACCAACCATTCACAATAGATAGCCATAAACAAGAGCTAAAAGAGACAATCTTGCCAAAGATAGAGAGAATTTCAGATCTTATGATCTCTTATTTATACAAATGTCACCAAGGTGACTTGTCCACAAATTAAGGGGTAAAACACAAGATTAAGGGTCAACATCCCTAAGCTTGCCCCCTTTACAAAGTAATTCATTTAAAATTCACTTTTGCACATAAGAACACCCTAATTTCAAGGCCACATGTCAAGCATCTAAACACTCTCATCATGGTGAAGACCCTCTTCTCCTCAAAACGTCCATGTGTCAAATGAATGGCACCTCACCACCATGCCCTAGCCCCCAAGCATGACGTCAAGCTCAAAAATAGGATGTTTTGCCACTCCTGGGCAAATTGTTTGGCAAGTGAGGGCTGGGCTATGTCATCCAAATCATCATCACAGCCTTCCAAGTCTGATCTCTCTCATCCGGCATGCGGGCCCTTGGCATCCAACCTGTGGGCTTGTAGCCCCATGGAAGCCCAAGCTAAGCTTGTTCTCCCAAAACTGTCCACCAACTAGGTCCTGCAAAGACAAATGAACACGCCCTCCAAGGATCTCAAGTCATAACATCATGATAAGTGAATCCAATCAATAAATAAGTCATCTAAGCATGTGCATCAAAGATCACTATATCAAACAATTAACTGCTCAAAGACACTATGCGACTTGTCAAGCTTGAGTATGGGAGGGTTGACGAGGTGTCATATTAGGTAGATCTTTCCCTAGGTCAAGGAGAGTTTCCAAGAGATCCCTCTCTAAGCCGTGTAAAGTGGATGAAGTGGTTGGGGTCAAGACTCGAAGGGTATAGGGGTCATAGTGTGGTACCTTCGTCTGCAATGCACTTTTTCCAAGCCCATCAATTGCCTTTTATCTTTCTTTCTTTGTTTTTCTTTCAATATAGCATAAGGAGAGGTTGAAGGTCACTGCCCTGGCGTGGTGACCAGATGATGGCAATGTCACCCACAACACCTAGTGGAAATGAGAAGGTTGGCTCGTGATGAGACCCCCCCTTCTCTCAGCCATGCAACTGAGAGCCATTACCCTGGTTTGGTGACCAGATGATGGTAATGTCATACCACTAGATATTCATGGACGTGATAGGTCGGCTCGTGATGAGATGTCTTATCCTTCAACTAACCTTTTAAGCATTCTTTATTATATGTGGGTCCCCTTTACTCAAAGATAAGCATTTTATTGCTTTCTTGGGTGATCCCTGGGCGAAGCATCTGGAAGGTTTATACAAGGCTTTTATCTGTTACCCAACATCAACCCCTCTGGGCCTTCAGCCCCTTCCTCCCATAGAATGAGGGACAACCCCTTCTTGGGTCAATACACCCTAAAATCCCAAGAGACAAGGAAATGGAGGGGAACAATGATGGAAAGTGGTAAGTATGGTCGGGAACGATACGATGGCTCATTAAGGGAGTTCCCAGTAGCAAACCCATCCCCAAGGAAAACCACTTACTAGGGCTCAATGTCAACCACCAAGGTGAAGCAAGGCAAAAAGCATAATGTCCAAGCATATATCATGAAATATGGAGCAATCTAAGATACAACATAATCAAATGGCTTAAATATTGAAATGATGCTCACCATAATACTGACTTGTACCTCATGGAGCAAGGCCCACTGTCTTCTGAAAGCCAGTTGATGTGGTGGATGCCATCTGCAAACCTGTGACCATCTGTGGTGGTGAGTGGGCTTCCCATTTGTGCAAAAGGGTACCGTTGGTCATGTAGTCTCACAACACTCCATATCTGCAACTTGAGGGCCTCTAGACATAATCTCCTTAGTTATCTACAAAATGGGGATAACAGGTTTTACCAAAACTTATGAAAGGGTAAAATGATCTTTCTTCTAGGACAATATGAAACAGGACATCCGCACCTTTGTGGCCGAATGTGATACATGTCAATGCAATAAGGGCGAGACTGTCAAACCTCCTGGTACACTCCAACCACTTTCGCTTCCACCTACTATTTGAACGGATATTTCCATGGATTTCATTTTTGGCTTCCCCAAATCAGGCAATAAGTCAGTCATCATGGTGGTAGTGGATCATCTTCCCAAATATGCTCATTTGTGTGCTCTTCAACACCCGTTCACTGAAATATCCAAGATCCATCTGATCTGGATATCTACTATTGATCTAGTGTATTGTCTCACAGATCTGATACTCTGGGGGTTTCTGGATGCGTTTTATCTTCAGATCTGATACTCTAGGGGTTTCTGGATGCGTTTTATCTCCAGATCTGATACTCCGGGGTTTTTGGATGCGTTTTAGTTATGTGCTTGAGATGTTTTGTGATTGTCGCATGTGCATGTTATACATTATGGTTTAAACAGTATATATATGATGCATGCAGAAATAAGGAACAACTACCGCCCAATAATATGTATTATGAGATTTAAGCAGGGAAATACAATGATATATTGGAAATATAGAAAATAGTTCTCAGTTAGATCTCATGGATCATCACTGGAATACAAGCAAATAACATAAAATACCCATGATCAGAAGATGAAGGCAGATCTGATGCATGCACGGATAGATCGGCAAAATCGGCAGTTCCGGAGAAGCACGGCAACCGCTACAGACTGAAAAACTCGTCCGAAAAGCTATAACCGTCGGAATGAGTTGGAAACTGTCTCAACAGAAGCGCCCTGGCCTCTAGACTGATCCTGGTGACTGTCGGACAGAAAATCTGTCCTCTGAAGCTTCGGATCTCACCCCCTAGGGGTCTGCGCACCTCCTGGGCTCTCTGAGTGTGCCCAAATGATTCCACCAATGAAACCGGGTGCTATATGTCTCAAAATGTGCGCCCTGGCTAATGTTGTACTGGATCGGAGGGGTTTCCTTGGATCTGATCTGAATCTCTATCTAGAACCCCAATTGTCCTCCCTCAAGAGTTGCGCACTAAATGGTTGACTGTTGCGCCCTGAAGGATTCCACCGTCAGAATCTGATGACAGGTGGCTCAATCTATGCGCCTTGGCTGGATCTCAACTGGGTCAAAAGGGATCTGCAATACAAGCTCTGATCTCGTGCAACCACACAAACCCTCTCTCTGACCTTGCGCCCTCATTGGCTGAGTTGCGCAACACTGCAAACTGGATACTCCTGAATCGCACGGTGAAATACCTGGATGGTATCTCCGACAGGCTAGGGTGTGTCTCTCAACACCGAAACCGATCAATGGTGGTGGTTTCCTCCAGAAATCCACAAAACAGTAGAAGTCGAATCTCCTTCTCCTCTGGGAACTCTCTCAACATCAAATCATAACATAGCATAATGAGGAATTAGGTCAAATCCCTCCCTTTATACTCTTCCCGATCTAATTCACCATTGACCTCACTTAAGCTAGGCGCTTTTCCTCCTAAGGTGAGTAATTAATTAATTAAGTCCCCCCTTAACACATTTTCGTTCTATTTCTCCGTTGACTTAGGCTTAAGTGGCATTTCCTATGTTTTTGGCTTAATTCATCATGTAGCCATCAATTCTCCCTTATTTCTTCTCTCGTTCCTTGTTTGTGCCTGACTATAGTCTACGGGAACAAATAGACTACTAAGTCACTCACTGTCGGCCTACTCTTGGGAATGGGACATCACAGTCCTCCCTTCCCAAGATTGCTTGTCCTCAAGCAACATCAATCCTGGGTGCTGCAAAATATGCTCCCCCTCCCACGTGGCATCCTCCACTAGAAGTCCCCTCCATCTAACCAAGCACTCCCTGATGACCTTGTTCCTCAACTTGCGCTCTCTGTGCTCGAGCACCTCCTCTGACACTAACTCCAACTGGCCCTCCTCATCTAAGGGTGGAAACTCCTCTGAAGTGTTGATCTGTTGTCCCACTGCCTCTTTAAGGCAAGAAACGTGAAAGACGTTATGAATCTTGCTACCCTCTGGTAGCTCTAGCTCGTAAGCCACCTCGCCTAGCCTCCTGATGATTCTGTATGGCCCATAAAATATCAGCTTCAGTTTCTCTGCTCCGCTCCTCTTCAAGGAGGATTGTCAGTATGGCTGTGACCGCAGAAAAACTAAGTCCCCAACCTCGAAACTGCGCTCTACCCTCTGCCTGTCTGCATAGATCTTTTGTTGGTTCTGTGTTGCCTGCAAATTTTCCTTCACTACCCGTAGAATCCTTTGGCTCTCCTCCACCCGATCTTTGGTCCCTGGGACCCTGCTATCCCCAAATACAGTCTCCAAAAAGTGGGTGCATCGTATCCATAGAATGCTCTAAATGGTGACATCCTGATAGACATATGGTGAGTCGTGTTGTAACAATACTCACCCATGTGCAACCACCTCACCCATGTGCGTTGTTGTCCTCCCACATAGTTCCTCAGATACCCCTCCACTCATTTGTTGACAATCTCTGTATGTCCATCTGTCTGTGGGTGGTAGTTGGTACTCGTGGCTAACTTTGTGCCTCTCAACCGAAAAAGCTCCTGCCAAAATGTGTTGATGAAGCGCCCATCTCTATCACTGACTATCTGCCTGGGTAGGCCATGCAACCTGAATACCTCTCTGAAAAACAACTTTGTTGCATGTATGGCCTTGTAGTCCGTGGGTATGGCAAAGAAATGTGCAAATTTGGTCAACCTGTCGACCACCACAAATATACAGTCCCTGCCCTGCACTCGAGGAAGGCCTGTAATAAAATCCATAGAAATGCTCTCTTGTTTCTGCTCTGGAATGGGTAGAGGCTGAAGTAACCTTGTTGGGTGTGTCTGCTCGAACTTGTTCTATTGACAAGTTGTGCACTCTCAGATGTGCTTCGGTACATCATCCTTGAGACCCTTCCATGAGAATCTCTCCCTGATCTGCCTATAAGTTTTGAAGTACCCCTAGTGCCCTGTTGTAGGCGAATCATGACACACCTTCAGAATATTCCCCTTCAAGGTAGATTTTGGAACCAAGTATGTCCCTTGAAGAAAATGACGTCATCTAGTACCCAGTATCTATCATCAACCACCTATCCATCCATCACCTCACAAGCAAATTTTTTTTGGAGTATTCTACCAACAAATGTGCTTTCCAATCTGTGCAAATGTCCATCATCAAACACCCTGGTGGCCTCCTGGACAAGGCATCTACCACGACGTTCCTTTTTCCCTTAACATACTCAATGTCAAAGTCAAAGGCTTGGATCTTCAAGACCTACTTCTATTGTCTCTCACTGAGGTCTTTCTGATCCAGGAAATACTTGAGACTATTGTGATCAGTCTTCACTACAAATCTGTTGCCCACCAGATACTGCTTGAATTTGGTTAAGGCATGCATTATTGCTAGCATTTCCTTGTCGTAAATAGAGTAGAGTCGCTCCGACTCGCTAAGCTTCCTGCTCTCAAACACAATGGGATGGCCCCCCTGCATCAACACTGCTCCAATCCCCACCCCTGATGCATCACACTCCAAGATGAACGACTGCGAGAAGTCTGGAAGGGCTAGAACAGGGCATGTCCTCATAACCTCCTTCATCTTCTCAAATGTTTGTTGTTACTCCTCTCTCCACTGAAAGGCACCCTTCTTGGTCAAATCTGTGAGTGGTGCTCCTAACTGTGAAAAACCCCTGACAAACCTCCTGTAATAGTTGCATAGCCTAAAGAAGCTCCGCAACTCTGTCAAACTCCTGGGTGTTGGCCAATCCAAAATGGCCATGATCTTCTCCTGATGTACCTGAACCCCCTGTGCACTGATGATGTGGCCCTGTTATCAAACAGTTTGTAGCAAGGATAAAAGCCTATAAATTGGAGAGTCAAACTGGCGTAACAGGAACCAATCCCACCCAATGTCACCACAATGGGATGGTTATTTCTATTTAGGGTGGTAAGGCCCAAGGGAGACGTCCCCGGTGACTTTTGAGAAGGCAAAGGATTACAGGATAAAGTAGTTATTCCCCCCTCACAAGTCACCACCGAGCAGATAGTCTAGCCAAAGGCCAATAATAAAGTAAAACCCCCAAAGAGATACACATGCCTGAGACAAAGCAACAATAAACTGATATATGCAAGCTTTGATCAATGGGTTGGTACTTCATGTAAATTTATGACTATCTGATACATTTATAAGCAATTTGATAATAAATATTGACAAAGTCAATGTTTATAAATAGCAATGAAAATTATGTCACTTCTTCAATAAATGCTAAAACAATATGGCATTTAATGCAATAAATCAACACTTCATTCAATTAATGCCTTTAATCACCATTCAATTACCTATGAACACAAAACGTTTAGTTGCACCAATGATATTATAGCTAAGGATGACGGCAACAATAGGTTAATTAGGTTAGTTCCTAAGCTAGGGTTAGTAGTTAGGGTTTGATTCAAGATTTTAGGAGTTGATTGTGATCAAGTTCACTTCAACGCATGAGGTCTTTAGATCAGTGCCTTGGGGTTAATGGAGTCAAACAGTGAAGGACGCAAGAGCTAAAGGAGACAAAGGTAAAAATGGCTAAGGACTAGAGGGAGAAGCTTTGAGGTGTTGCTAAGGCAAGGCCTCAAAGTCAAAACCCTAGGGGAGAGAGGCTCACCTTGGTGTAGGAAAACTAGGCCTCGGTGCTCTCTCCTCCTTCCTTAACTCGGTGGCAATCACGGCTACCTGAAGATAAAGCATAAAACCAAGACAAGAAGGTTTGATGAAGCAGAGTGTTGCTACAGCAAGGCTCTATCAGCAAACCCTAGAAAAAATCGGCTCAAAGTGTAGAAAACCTAGGCTTAAGGCGTCTCCTTCTCAGCTTATGAAAGGTATGGCTAGCAAAAATGAAGAGAGAATGAGAGTGTAGCAACGGCTAGGCTCTCTCCTTCTTCAATCAATGGCTGAAAATTCTTTCAATGGGGACATGAGACAAGGGCCTACTTGTGTGCTTGTCACCCAGGGTTTTGTTCAGCAAAATTATAAACATATGCAAGAAATGAAACTACAACCATTCATTCAAGAAGTTTTGCAAAAAAAATACTTACATATCACCAAGAAAAAGCATTGCAAACCCTAGTTGTAACACCTTCCATTAAGAGAAATGCCAAACTATACCAAGAAAATCCTCCTTCAACAAGTGTGCATCACTAAATCAGCCAATAACCCAAGAGAGGGCGCAAATTTCAGACCTCCTTAAGGAGTGAGTAAGTTGTGATGAAAAAATGAAGGTGAAAATCCTTCATTTATACAGTATCATGACCTAAATTTACATTTCAGGTCATGTAAAAGGCCAACATGGCCAAAATACTAAATCATACTGTTTTTACATTAAAATGTTAAATCAAAACCCTAATCAAGCTGAAAAAAGACATCAAGCCCCTCCAAAGGAGACGTTATCCCCTTTTAGGGAAAATGTAGCATCCTGGAGAAAAACGTTAGCCCTCCTTGGGCTCCTCCATCATGCCACACGTGCCAATACTGCCCAGTCTACCTCCCAAGACGTCTAATAGGCTCGATGACATCATGGTCATCATGGGTGACGTCCCAGGCCTTCCAAGGCCAACGTTCCACTGAAAGAGGGTCAATCCCCCTAGGTCAAGCTCTGCCAAAGTGCCTCTGGTAGAACGTCCTCTTCTTCTCTGGTGCAAAGCCCTTGATCCATCTTTGTCCTATCTCTGCCCCCCTGATGGGGTCTCAACATCCATTTGATGGGCTCTTCAACCCCATGGAGGTCCGAACTGATCATTTCCCCATGTGTACCGGTCCAAATGGCACATGTTCGTCGGGCATGGTCCTGCACATCAAAAGCTACGCCCTCCATGGGCTCATCAGTCATAGGGATCATAGCAATGTCAATCACGTCTCATCATCAATATTATTAAACATGTGCATAAAATCCCTAATACATCAATTAACAGCTCAAAGACGTTACACAAGCCTACAATACAAATCTGGAGAAAAGGACAAGGCGTCTTATTGGGCTAGTGTCCACTGGAAAAGGAAAGTTCCCGGAAGAGACCTCATCCAAGCCATGTAAGTGCGTGATCTGGTCAGGGGAAGTCCAAGCATCTGGGTGCAATGAGGGCCAAGGATGCAAGAAATGTTACCTGTGGAGGCGAGTTGTACCTGTCCTGGATGCATTCTCTCCAAGCCCATTCTTGCCTTTTATTCTTATTCTTTTCATTCTTGTTCAAGAGCTAATCAGGGGACACTACCCTGGCGTGGTGACCAGTGGTGGCAGCGTTACCCACAAATATTTTCATAGAAATGAGAAGGTTGGCTCGTGATGAGACCCCCTATCCTCTGGTTAGGTCTTGTTTTATTATTTTTCCTGGTCCCCCTTGTTTCTTGCTGAGAAGCCTTTTATTGCTTTCTCAGGGATCCCTGGGCGAAGCATCTCAAGGTTTTATTTTTAGGCTTTTGTCTTTTACCAGCTTGCTTTTACCTTCTGGGCCTTTAGCCCCTTCTTCCCACAAGATAAGGTGCAGTCCTGAAAATAGGTCAACCCAGTGCCTGGACAAGTGGAACGAGATAAGTGAGCGAGAAACAAGATGAAACAATGGTGCTATGATGGGAGCAGACGATGGCTTTTCGGAAATCCCCCCAGTGGCAAACCAAAACCTACAAACACAGGCTTGCTAGGACACCCTATCAATCCCCCCAAACATGGTCAAGTGGGCAAGTGTAAGATCCAAACAGTTGTTAGAAATAAAAGGAATCAGATGCATACATTCAATGGTTTTGATGATCAAAGTGACACATACCATGATACCTGGACTAATTACCTCATGGAGCAAGAACCTTCTCTGACACAGGACCAAGCCGATGGTGATGGATGTTGTTGCTGCTGACAAGATAAAGATGCTGGAAGAAAGAAAAGGTGGGCCCTCCAGGGCCATGCTAAAGTCAATCCTACTCTCGATACTCCATGTCTAGGACCTGTGGGCCTCGAGACATGATCTCCTAGTTATCCCTAAAAGTGGGGGATAACAGGCCCAAGTAAAGTAACTCTATCATCCTGTTGACCGCCTCTTCAACTAGGGGGTCAACTCCATGTACCATGAAGATATGAATCAACATATGCAAACATGTCGAAGACTTTTTGGTTCTACAAGGCATTTTTTGCTCCAGCACACGGTTTTGTAAGCGGGATTTCCGCACCCCTACGCGGGTTATAATGTAATAGGTATACATGGATCATGTTAGGTCAGTTGCCTTAGGGTTTCTTCATTAGGAGAGTTCCTTTCACTGAATGTTTTTTATCCTCAGGAGGTTAATGTGGCATAACCAGCCGGGTTAATCTCCCTTGAGTTTTTCACTCCCACTAGCAATAAATCTTCCAAAGTGGTGAAAGGTGTTCTAATGAAGTCATTCCTAGGTAGCTAATGTTTAGGAATGTTGTAAATGACCATGTAAGACAGCACGCAAAATTTTGCGGAATTCCATCAAGTCTAGCTAGGTTTTTTTTAAAGTTGGGAATTAATTAATTAATTAATTCTGGGTAATTATTGTAAAACTTAAGTCCCGGGATTTTTGATAGGGGTATTTGTACTCAAAAGAAAGATAATGAGACCCCTTGCACCCGTGGACCAAGTTTCAACTCAGTCGAACAAGTTTTGCTAGGTTTTTTGTCCACTTAGGAGTTTTTTCGGAAAACAACGATTTTAATTGCCAAACCCAGGACATGGGCAAATGTCAATTTTGTAATAGTTAGTCAAATAAGGTGAAGTAAGTGATAATTACTAAGGAGAGACCTCACCTAACCTACCCATACCTTTCCTAACCCTTTACCTACCCTTTACCCACTCATTTAATTATTACTTACCTTTTTATTTAAAATCCCATATGAGGAATACGTCCCCCTTCTTTTTAACTTATTAACTCAAATGTTAATAAGTTATGGGTCCCTCATTATCCATTCACGTCCAAATGAGGAGTGTGCTCTACACACTCCTCACCCTCACCTTTCCCTTACCTCACGCACTCCTCATCAAACTCACGCATTTCTTTTAGATATGCGTCCCCACTCCCACGTATGTCTGGAAACTCCCTTAATTCATAATCGTGGGTCCCTTCCTTCTCTTGTACGATCCTCCTTACCCAATCACTTCACTCTTTGGAATGTGGACTCCACACTCCTCCCACAACCTCACGCGCACCTCACGCGCACCTCACGCATTTACTCAAACCTCACGTCACCCTCTACGTGAAAGTGGAAACATCAAGTTTGAATTTGGATTTTGCTTTAAGTTAAAGCGTGGGGCCTCTCCTTACCCACTCGCATGCCTTTAAGGAGTGTGCCAACACACTCCAACTCATGCCATCACGTACGTCACGTCTTTCCTCTTACACTCACACTTTCACTTTGGAATAAATGGAAACCTCAAGCGTAGAAGTGGATTTTGCCTTGGATAAAAGCGTGGGACTCCTCCTCTTGCCAAATGTGCCTCTCCTTTCCTTGCTTTATCACTCTCCAACTCACTCACTTGCCATTTCCCCTCACCCTAAAAGCTCTTCATCTCATTGGTGGCTTTCCTCTTTGAGTTGTCTTGTCCCTTGGATGTTTGACACTTGTTGAAGATCCAAGAGGGGTCTCCTTAGCCTCTCAAGGATATTTAAGTAACCCCTCACTCCCTCATTCTTCACCATTCTTCACAGTAATGTTATGCTACCAAATTCTCTCCATCCCACTCCTTCTCTCTCTCACTATTGTCATATTGCTTCACTAGTTTTGGTTATTGAAGAGCTTGGAGCAACATTGCTGCTACAACCTCTTCCCATTTAATAATACAGAAATCGCTTTGGAGGAATTGGGAGTGTTGGATTTTGTCTACATGCTTCATTTACATACTCAAGGTGATATTGTTCTTGTTTTCA
>JZKD02S1674773.1:454079-466052 GCA_000966675.3 Picea glauca
TGTAAAAATGTATGAAGATGAAATCGTATCTGGAATCCAACGGAGATCGTGGCTGCTTCGTCGATTGCAGGCTGGGAACAAGGAATCGTGCAATCTGCCACTTAAATCGGAGCCTGGGTGGGCAATCGGATTAGCCCACAAAAATATTGCCAAACATAACCACCGGCGATGGCCATGTGTGCGATAACATAAATGTGGCGGTGGGTGCCGTCTCTCTGTACGGACACTGGAGACTTTCCCGGAGCTTTCTCGGTTTGTGGCGTTGAATAGCTCTGAACCCCCATAGGATGCTTCGTTTTTTTACTATGTTCGTCAGGATGAATGGTGAGTGGGAATTGAGGTGGCGGCTTATACCTCACGACATCACGAATTATTTGGGCGTTCAAGGAGCTCACACCTGTTGCGTGAGCGAGCTTTTTCCCTATTTTGGGCGGATTCATCTTTATTTTTTAATGGTATGGGATTTAATATAGGCAGGGTTGACGACAATTTCGAGGTATTTTTTCCATTCCATTTAATAATTTTGTAGACACCGCAAAGACAAACGACACAACCCTGAGGTCAAGTCATCGGGGCATTCCACAGTAAGAACCGATCCCCTCAGAGACCATCACTATCCACCTGGGCCAGGCCCGTCTGACATGCGTTTTATAAATTCCAAAAACATTATTTTCTTTATTCAAATACCATTCCGCCGTTTAAAGTTGACCTCTAAAACCACGCCCTTTTTTATCATAGCTGCGAGAATGTGTAAACACCATTTAAAAGTCGGGCCCATTGTATCACATCTGCGGGAATGTGTAAACACCATTTAAAAGTCGGAATTTTCATCGTCTGGACCGAAATTCTATATATATATAATGGAAGACAAAAAAATTATATAAAATATTTTTTAAATAAAATTTTATTAAAAAAATTATAAAAAGATATTTCAAATTTTAAAAATGTTAAGAAAAATTTAAAAAAAAAAATATTTAAAAATGAAAATTTAAAAAAAAAAATTAACATTAATATATAATTTAAAATATAAAATATATATAATAATTAAAAAAAAAATTTAACTAAGAAAAATAAAAAAAAAAAAATCAACTTTAATATATATAATTTTTGAAGTTATTTAAAACTTGAAAAAAAATTAAAATAATTTAAAACTATGTTTAATAATTTTTATTTTATTTAATTAAAAGAAAATTCAAATCTTTTTAAATAATTATATAATAAAACCATTCAATCATATAAAAAATTAAATATTTACCATATTGTCAATTAAATTTAGTTTGAGTGGTTGTGGGATGGAGTGTTATCCTCTCCATTGGAGTTTTATTTATGTGAAAATGACATATAAAGTCATAATGAATATATTATTGTAATGATTAAACTTTATTTTAGATATCATCTTTTCAATAAAAAAAGTATTTGGAAATTTTGTCCAACATTATTATTATATTATAATAATAATAATAAACTAATTTTAAAGTTACACTGAAGCCAACACCAAATTAATATATGAGAAGTTTTATTTAAATTTAAAGATTTCCTAAAAACCATTTATTACAAATCAAGTGAAGATAGTTTGAAAAAATAATGTTTACATCGGATTCAAATCCCCATGAAACACAAGCCATTGTAATAAGGGTCGAAAGATAAACACCAAGTGTTATATTTAAGGGTTATATTTAAATGTTACATAACAATAATGACGATTGTCAAACTCTTACGCTTAATGTCTAGTAAATAAGCATTGGCTAGTGATAACTATATTTGAACTTGTGTGATTTTGTATGTTATTCTCGTTGTGATTTTTATGTCAACGTGAACGTTTTTAAATATATGGTAATTATAACTTGGTAAATCAAAGTCAATGTCATGGAATTTTGACTTAGATTGTTTATAGTGTTGGTGGGATATTGCCATGTAGTAGGGGAGGTGTATGATGGTGATGGAGGTACATTTAATTTAACAATGCTTATTTTTATTAATAAATATTTGTTCTTATTCATGTTAGTATTAATGTTTATTTGTTTTTAGTTATTTATGTTATTAGAGTAAGAGGAAATTTTCATTGGATTAATCGAACTAAACACATATTTGATTTTTAAGTCAAATTTTAAATTAACAAAATTTATAAATAAATTTTTGTGATGAGTTATCCATATTATTATTAAATTAGGGGAAATTTTTCATTGGACTAATCCAACCAAGAATCTGAATTTCAAAATCAAATTTTAAATTAGGAAAATGTATAGTATATCTAATTCATTATAACCATTGTGAGATTAATAATAATAGTAGTAGTAATATTATACTTTTTTATGTCGTGACTTAGCTAGACACAGAATTGATGTATAAGACCTTTATGTTTGTGAGACAAGGAACCCCCTTTGCAATATTCTTGATACAATATATTATGCAGAACAGAAAATATCTAGCAGGCAATGACAGAATAATAATGATATTTCTAGAAAAATATCAAAAGAACACCAGAATAATCACCAGGAAGAGCAATTTTATTATGATAGCAATCTTCACTTGCCTCTTCGAGGGGGCAACCCCCATCAAAGCAGAGCTCTATTACAATATCTTCAAAACAAAATATCCAATGCCTCCTACTCTTATTTATACTAATTCTACCTTCTAAGAAAACTTCTAGAGGAAGATCTTTCTAGAAGTGGAGGCTTCTATTAGGTCTTCTTACATTGACTTTTTCTTCTTTATTTATTAGGTCTTATTAACTAATGTCGGCCTTTATTAAATAGAAAACATATCCTACTAACTAATGACCCATGAAGAGGGGTTAGGATCGGATCCTAACATGCCCTCCCCCTTCAAAAGCAGCCTAATCCTCAAGGTTGCAGGTGTAGAAACTGTTGAAGTATGGTCGTGGGTTCCCAAGTTGCCTCTTATGGTGTTGTGTCCTTCCATTTGATCAACACTTCCTTGATAGTGCAGCCACGCAACTGACGTTCACGGTTATTGAGGATTGCTTCTGGTTGGAGCCACAATGAACCTTCTTCATCTAATTCTGGCAAGATGGTTTGGACTCCACAATCTTGTCCCACCACTTTCTTCAGACAGGAAACATGGAACACCGGATGGATTTTGGGAGTAGCAGGAAGGGCCAATTTGTAAGCCACATAACCAATACGCTTAATGATCTGGTAGGGTCCATAAAACTTAGGTGTCAATTTGTGATGTCCATGAGCTTTGAGAGATGTTTGCTTGTAAGGTTGGAGCCTAAGAAACACCTGATCACCTTCCTAAAAAACCCTTTCTGAACGATGTCGGTCTACCTGTTGCTTCATGCAATTTTGGGCCATGTGGAGGTTATCCTTCAAAGTCGTTAGAGTGGTTGTACGACCTTGCAACATTGTATCAATAGATTGGACCTTGGATGTGCCAAGAAGATAGGTAATGACTATCGGTGGCCTTTGGCCATACACCGCTTCATATGGGGTCATTTTAGTGGTCGTATCATAAGAAGTATTGTACCACCATTCTACCAAGGGAAGCCATTGCACCCAGTGGTGTTGTTTGTCTGAAGCAAAACAATGCAAGTAGGTTTACAAACATTTGTTGACTACTTTTGTTTGGCCGTCAAACTAGGGGTGATAAGTTGTGTTCATGTTCAGTTGGGTGCTCTGCAATTTAATTAACTCTTGCCAAAATGTGCTAATGAAAGTTGGGTCACGATCAGAGACAATACAGGTTGGCATGCCATGTAGCTTGAAAATCTGATCAAGGAAGACTTGTGATACGAGTGTCGGTGTGAAAGGGTGAGGCAAGGGGAGAAAATGAGCATACTTGGAGAGGCGATCAACCACCATCATGATTACAGACTTGTTCCTAGCTTTAGGAAGGCCCACTATAAAATCCATGGAGATTATTGTCCACGAAGAAGTTGGAATGGGTAAGGGTTGTAGGACGCCTGGAGACTTGACCGTTTCACCTTTATTACGTTGGCACACCTCACATGCTATGACAAATTGAAGTATATCCTTCTTCATGCCTGCCCAAAAAAAAGAACAACGAGCACAAGCATGTCTTTTGGAAGCCCGAATGACCCGCTATAGTTGAGGAGTGCAACTCATTTAAGAGCCTAGGATTGAGTGTTGAGGAGGGTGAGAGAACCAAGCTATCCTTATATCGAAGAATATTGTCCTACCAAGTGTAGCCAGTGGGAGGATCAGGGTCCTCCAGAATACGTCAAATTAATTTGGAGATAGGCCAGT
Source organism: Picea glauca (assembly GCA_000966675.3). Lineage (NCBI taxonomy): Eukaryota > Viridiplantae > Streptophyta > Pinopsida > Pinales > Pinaceae > Picea > Picea glauca. The sequence goes on from JZKD02S1674773.1 coordinate 458,309, forward strand.
GCGTTAGCCACTCTTGGTGCACTTCTTCAATCCAATCAGGGACCGGTAAGGATAAAGCAAAGAGGGAGTCACCATCCTCATGTTGCCTTGACAATGCATCTGCTACTATGTTATCTTTGCTTTTTTTGTATATGATTTCATAATCACAACCCAAAAAAAAATTCAACCACTTATTTTGATCTATTTTAATCTGAAAATGGTGTCCCAAGAGGTATGGTCACCAAGTGTGCACCGCATGGAGAATGGCCATCGTTTCTTTTTCATACATAGATCGGCCCAGATTGCGACCACTCAACGCTTGGCTACTAAATGCCAAGGGTCAACCATCTTGGGTGAGCACTGCACGTATACTCGTGTTAGAAGCATTTGATTCCACCACAAAGTTTTTTTTTTAAGTCAGGAGTTGCTAGGATAGGGGTAGTACACATGGCCCTCTTTAACTCTGTGAAGGATTGCTCAGCGGCAAGTGTCCAATGAAATGCATTCTTCTTAAGGAGGTCATTCAAGGGCTTAGAAATTTTGCCATAATGGTTGACAAATTTCCTGTAATAGCCGGTGAGACCAAGAAAACCCCTTATGTGCTTTAAGGTCGTTGGGCGCAGCCATTCTTGCATAGCTTGTATCTTTTTGGGGTCCACTTTTACCCCATCTCTACTAGCAATGTGCCCCAAGTAGTCCACTTCGTTGGCGCCAAATGAACATTTGGTATTTTTGACAAACAATTGGTTTTCCTGCAGTAAGTGAAGGAATTTTTCCACATGAAGAAGATGACTATCCCTGGTGCGGCTATAAATGAGGATGTCGTCAAAGAAAACCAAGACAAACCTCTGAAGGTAAGGTTTCAATAGCTTATTCATGAGACTTTGGAAGGTGGATGGAGCATTGCAAAGGCCAAAAGGCATGACCAATAATTCATAATGTCCCTCATGACTTTCGAAAGCAGTCTTCGGAATATCTACCTCCTTCATCCAAATTTGGTGATAACCTGAGCGAAGGTCTAATTTGGTGAATACACAAGAACCTTGTAGTTCATCCAGCAAATCATCAATGACAGGAATGGAAAATTTATCTTTGATGGTTAGTTTATTTAGGGCACATGCGCCAAGTACCTTCTTTCTTTAAAACCATCACCATTGGTAAAGAATATGGGCTAGTACTAGGGTGAATTATCCCTGCCTCCAGTAATTCCTGTACTATCTTTTCTATTTCATTTTTTTTAGCAAAGGGATATCTGTAGGGATGTACATTGGGGGGTTGATTACCCGGAAGGAGAGGGATGTTATGATCATGCTCACCCCTTGAAGGAGGTAAGGCTCTAGGAATATCAAATATCTTGGGGTACTTGTCCAATATGAGTTGCGGGCTAGGAGGAACTACCTGAGAGGCATGTTCAGTGACCTAGATGGCATTAAATTGAGCAATCACACCATGGTGGCCTTTCTTCAAGAGTTTTTCCATCGTGTGAGAGCTGATGATTTCAGAAGAGCCCGCTTGGAGACACCCGAGAGTATAGGTCTGAGCTTCTTGGGTGAAGCTCATATATAATTCTTGATAATCCATAGTGATCGGCCCCAGAGTGTGAAGCCATTCCACACCTAATACAATATCACAACCACCCATGGAAATAGAGAACATGTGGGTTTTCAGATGGTAATCACCCATTTGGAGTTTGACATTCTCATAACGCCCCCCACACTTCATAGTACCACCATTAGCGACGAGGATTTGAAAATTAGAAACAGGACGAAAAAAACAATGAATCTCATTAGCGAGCCTGCGATGAATAAAATTATGGGTGATACCACTATCAATCAACACCACAACTGACCTATGTTTAATGTAGCCCTTGATATTCAAAGTCTGTGGGGCTGAAATACCTGAGAGTGCATGAAGCGAGATGACTGGGTCCATGGATTCCATCAGTGTGACAATTGGATCTTCGACAAGATCACTTGGTTGAGCCGCCTCTTGGTTTGAAACCTCATATGATGGGATGTCGTCATAGGAAGAAGAAGTTGAGGCATCAATCTAGAAGAACTTTTGTTCTTGGCATTTATGCCCGGGTGCATAATTTTCATCACAATAGTAGTAAAGGCCTTGCTTGTGATGTTCTGCCATTTCGACGGGAGAGACCTTTTGGACCTTCAAAATTTAGTTCGGAGCAGGGGTATCCCCTGGGCGAGGACGGGTGGTAAATGGAGCCTTTAAGGATGGTGCCTGGAGGATGGTCTCTGCTTACCTAGCTAATTGATATGCATGCAACCATGTAATAGGATTATGCATGTTCACATGAGCCTTGATAGCTTCTTTTAGACCACTGATAAAACATTCAAGGTAAAATTCATCAAATAAGCCCTCGGTACGGATAGCCAAATATTCAAATGTCGTGATGAAGTCTGTGACAGATCTAGTTTAGCTTAGCTTAGTGAGTTGGCCCGAAAATTATGATTCCCTATCAAAACAGGCACAAACTTCTTTGGAGAACATGTTCCAATTGGGAGGTCATGGGTAACATTTCTTATGCCACTGCCACCATTGTCAGCATTCTTGATCAAAGTACAAAACCCCTACATGGAGTTTGGTCTCATCATCTTGAATATCATAAAGGGAGAAGTATTGTTCCATTTGAGAAACCCACCCGACTAGGTTGGAACCATCAAATCTATGCATGTCAAATTTTGGCACCTTATTCCAAGAAGGTGGAGAACCCCAAGGGGAGCGGGAGGACTGAGTATGTTCATAATGAGAAGACTGAAGTTCTTCTGGGTTTGGATAAACATTCTTACCCCTGAAGAGTTGCACCAATTTGTTGACTTATTGGACAAGGGTTGTGGTAAATTCATTACAGATGGAAGCCATGTTGTCTTCAAGTTGTTGTTCCAGGTGGGACATTCAATCCTTCAAGGTTCTTGGGATTGAGAGCGAGTGGTAGGCATGGTGAAAGATTAGATAGCAACGAAGGTGTCAGAATGGAAAAAACAGGCTAAAAAATCACAGGTACCCGATTGATCAGGACAAAGAGAGGAATCCAATGGGATAGGTCTCAAGAAAGGCATCTGAGAGGGGGTTGGGTCCGCAGGAAAAAAAAAAGCTTAAAATTGAAGGGTACCACTGCGATCAGAATGAAGAGAGAAATGCAATGGGCTAGGTCACAAATAAGGGTGATGATAAGTCCATATTTATTTATTTTATAACTCTTGTGGAGTTATACTCCAAACTGAATAATATTGCAAAGGCAGAATGCCCAAATTCTTAACAGGTCAAAAGATGTAGTAATTTTGCAACCCCAATGCAGACGACAAGGCTGCACTATAATAGATCTTGTATTTTATTTTTTTGTTCTATTCCCAAGGGTTAGGATTTGCAGGGAATATATAGTAAAGGGTTTGTCATGTTTTATAGCTCTCTTATATACGTGTCGGGTCAAATAGTAGTACTCGACCCAATATCTCAATGCACCAACTAAGGAGGATAGAACATACCCTTAGTCATACTACCCGACTACCCAGGTACTAGAGAGTCACTTCCCGAGTGTTGTTCTCAGGGACACTATAGCATTCAGGCGGTCGATCGATTTATATACGGAGGGCTTCAGGATGCCTAGGTCGATCCGTATACAGGTGTTGTCTAATGCGCCACCACTCGAAGGGGTACCAACAGGGGTTACAAGGGTAGCCAACAAATGTGCACTTAAGAACCACTTGTATTTTCTGCATGTATGACTCCCCGATTGCAGGTTTATGCCTGTAACGACAGATCTATGTAGCTTAAAGACATCGGAATATATCTCTACCCTGAAAAAATTTAGCCCACAAGTCTTGCCCTAGAAAGAGCTATGATACCACTTGCAATATTCTTGATACAATTTATTATGCAGTACAAAAAATATCTAGAAGGCAATGACAAAATAATAATGATATATCCAAAAAAATATCAAAAGAACACCAAAATAACACCAGAATAATCACCAAGAAGAGCAACTTTATTATGATAGCAATGTTCACTTCCCTCTTCGAGGGGGAAACTTCCAGCAAAGTAGAGCTCTATTACAATAATCTCAAAGACAAAATATCCAGTGCCTCATGTTATCCCCATTTTGTGGATAACTAAGGAGATTATGTCTCGAGACCCTCAAGTTGCAGATATAGAGTGTCGAGAAGACTGCATGGCCAACAATACCCTTTTGCACAGTTAGAAACCCCACTCACCACCACAAATGGTCACAGATTTGCAGATGGAATCCACTACATCAATTGGCTTTCGGAAGGCAATGGGCCTTTTTCCATGAGGTACAAGTCATAATTATGGTGAGCATCATTTCAATATTTAAGCCAGTTGAGTATGTTGTATCTTAGACTACTCTAGATTTCATGATATATGCTTGGAAATTATGCCTTTTTCCTTGCTTCACCTTGGTGGTTGATATTGTGCGCTAGTAAGTGGTCTTGCCTGGGGATGGGTTTGCTACTAGGAAATCCATTAAAGAGCCATTGTACCGTTCTCGACCATACTAAACACTTTCCATCATTATTCCCTTCCATTTCCTTATCTCTTGGGATTTTTAGGTGTATTGACCCAAGAAGGGGTTGTCCATAATTCTATTGAAAGAAGGGGTTGAAGGCCCAGAGGGATTGATGTTGGGTAAAATATAAAAGGCTTGTATGAACCTTCGAGATGCTTCACCCAGGGATCACCCAAGAAATTAGTTAAAAACTAATCTTTGAGTAAAGGAGACCCACAATATAATAAAAAATGCTTAAAAGGTTAGTTGAAGGATTGGAGGTCACATCACAAGCCAACCTATCGCATCCATAAATATCTAGTAGTATGACATTTCCATAATCTGGTCACCAAACCAGGTTAATGGCTCTCAGTTGCATGGTTGAGAGAAAGGTGGTCTCATCATGAGCCAACCTTCTCATTTCCAATAGGTGTTTGTGGGTGACATTGCCATTATTTGGTCACCACGCCAGGGAAGTGACCTACAACCTCTCCTTAAAATTATGAAAGAATAAAACAATGGCAAAGAATGGGCTTGGAAAAAGTGCATTGCAGACAACGGTAGCACACACCCTCTACATAGGCACCCATGAATGAGACACTATGACCCCTTGTATGTCATGATCCCTATTCCCATTGGGTCTTGACCCCAACCACCTCACCTACTTTACACGGCTTGAAGAGGGATCTCTTGGAAATTTTCTTTAACCTAGGGAAAGATCTACCCAATAGGACACCTTGTCAACCCTCCCATGTTTAATCTTGATAAGTCACATAGTGTCTTTGAGAAGTTAATTGTTATATATAGTAGTCTTTGATGCACATGCTTAGGTGGTTCATTTATTGATTGGATTCACTTATCATGATGTTATGACTTGAGATCCTTGGAGGGCGTGCTTGTTTGTCTCTGCAGGACCTAGCTGGTGGATAGTTTTGGAATAACAAGCCTATATTGGGCTTCCATGGGGCTTGGAGCCCACAGGTGGATTCTAAGGGCCCACACGTCGGATGAGGAAGATCAAACTTGAAAGGCCTTAAAGATGACTTGGACGATGTATCTTAGCCCCCACATGCCAAACGTTTTGCATAGGAGAGGTAAAACGTCTCCTTTTTTAGCATGACGTCATCTGGGGGGTTAGGGCTTGGCAGTGGTGTTTCCACTCTTTGGAACATGGATGTTTTGAGGAGGATGAAGCCTTGGCCATGAGGAGATTGCATAGATGTTTGACAAGTTGATCCAGATTATTTTCGGAATGAAATGAAGCAAATAAATTACAATGAAATACTCAAGAAAATTTCTAGAAACTAAGAAATACAACAATACTTGATTTTTATTAATGAAAGAATTGTAAAGAGACTATAAAAATACAGAGTGCAAGACTCACTAGAATGGTGGAAGATTTATCTCTGAGCAGAGATGTGATGGCTATGCTCATTCGCAAGAAGTTGATTCCAATGAGGCTTTGAAGGCCCTTTTATGATAAACATGAATGCCAAAACCCTAGACATCCAAAAACCTAACTCTAGGATATGAAATGCCAAAAGTCATGTGGGCCTTGTTTGGGTAAGTTAGTACATTAACTTCCCGTGGTTGTAACTTTTGCATATGATCTCCATTTTAGGCACGTGATAGCCCGTTGGAAAGGTCTTTTCGAGAACTATGCATTATCTCATCAATCTCTAACTTCGTCTACAGTTTGAGTGTGGCACGGAAAGAAAACATTGTTTAGGGCCCCAAAACAACCCTGAAAGTACATCAAGATGTGTTGACCTGAAAAAATATAAAACAATCCAGTTGGATTAGGTGGGAGGTGATCTAAAAATGAAGAAGACTTGAAAAACTTGAAAATTATTGCAAGTGAAATGTTATGTGTTTAAAGCAAATGGATCAGTTTGCAACACATAGATTAAAGGATTACTTATGCAAATTACACATAGACAACAGCATAATCAATGAACATAAACACATAAACACAACAATTGATAAAGGAGTTCACCCCTCTTATGGGCTACATCTTCTGGTCCAGCTTCCAATGGATCATTATTATTAATTGCTGAAAAGTGCTCAAAAACATGTCTTACAATGCTCAAACTGACAAACCGACTGCTCTAATGGCTTCATAGCGTTCCAAAACCCCTGTCTGAGCTCTTTCGGCACCTCAATCGGTCGAAGAATGAAGAAGTTAGGCCTCCTGGAAGTCCCCCTTTTCAAGCTTGATGTCTCTGCATCTACAAAACGCACCCCTTCTTGATTGAACCTGGCTCACACGCATTTTAAAGTGTGAAAACCCAGCACCGGGCGCAACCGCGCCAACGGTGCAAACCATAGAACGGTTAAGGGTGCGCTAGCCCCTAACCGCCTAGGCACCTGGGCATATGGCGCATGGGACTGCGCGCATGGGCAAAAGTGGTTAAACCGTCATAACCGTTGGAACTCCTTTCTCGCGCTCCGATCTTATGGAAAACCACGGGCTATATAAAATAACCCCCCCGCGCTTTATACACAATGGTATAGGTTACAACGTGGATATATGGTATATAATACAAATTGTGCGCGGTTCATTACAATGGTCATATGTTATATAATAAATCCACGGGTCGGGGCTAGGCCCCGGCCCGACCCCCCTCCATTTTGAACATTAAACAAACATAAAAATGTTTGTCACCACATAGTTAACAAGAACCATGTGGCGACACATTGGTCAGTGGAGGTTTGTGAAGTCTTTACACTATGGGGGAGGTTCGGGGGTCGAACCCCGCGGACTCCCATAACATTTTACATACTACCAAAAACCAAATAATGAGTGACACGTGGCGCCCATGGATTGCGCCACGTGTCCTCATACCATTTGCCACCAAACTGACACGTGTCATCTCCCGATTCGTCAATAGTCAACCAACCATTGCTTGCCACGTCACTTCTGTACAGTCGTACGATCCTGCCACATCAGACCGTACAGACTGTACGGACTGGTACAGTCAGCATCAAATGTTTTGCCTGTTTGGCTTGACGAACAGATCGCGATATCTTCTCCATATGGAGTCCATTTGACAAAGTAAATATACCGCTGGAATTAGGAAGATGAGACGAACACAATGGCACTGTTTTCGTCGCATTTTGAGCACTTCGAAATTTGAGCAAAATTTGATCCCCTGATCACACCTCCCCATTAGGAAGCTTTTGGACCTCCAAAAGACTATTCTCAGTCTATGTGAAGATGAGGGTAAAGTTCCCTCACCCTTC
>JZKD02S1674773.1:483040-510822 GCA_000966675.3 Picea glauca
CTACTGCTGACAGGACAAGTCTGGCTGAGAAGAAGAAAGATGGGCCCTCCAGGGCGATGCTCAAGTCAATCTCGCTCTCGGTACTCCATGTCTAGGACCATGTGGGCCTCGAGACATGATCTCCCAGTTATCCCTAGATATCGGGGATAACACATCCAAAATGGCCACTTGATGAAGATGTGCATGTTGTTATCGGTAGACGTTGAGGGATGTGTGAAAAATTCTCCATCATTTCTTCCCTCTGTTGCGTGAGAGCTTGCTCAAGCAACAGGTTAATAGAATCTTGTGCTCTGTTGTTTTTATTTTCTGCCGCCATCGAGGGTTTCTTGGGCGTGCAAGAGTGATTGTCCTGAAAAGAAACTAGCTCGAGACCCGACTGGCTATACTTGGACCTCATAGGGGACATTCACTGAAAAACGATCAGCCTGCTCTGATACCACTGATCCAGATTATTTTCGAAACGAAATGAAGCAGAGAAATTACAATGAAATACTCATAAAAATAGCCTGAAACAGAGAATTACAACAACACTTGATTTCTATTAATGAAAGAATTGTAAAGAGACTGTAAAAATACAAAGTGCAAGACTCGCTAGAATGGAGGCAACTTTTTCTCTGAGAAGAGATGTGACGACTACGCTCATTCGCAAGAAGGTGATTTCAATGAGGCTCTAAATGCCTTTTTATGATAAACATGAATGCCAAAACCCTAGACATCCAAAAACCTAACCCTAGGAGATAAAACACCAAAAGTCACGTGGGCCTCATTTGGGTAAATTAGTACATTAACTTCTTGAGGTTGTAACTTTTGCTTACGATCTATGTTTTAGGTGTGAGATAGCCTGTTGGAAAGCTATTTTCAAGAACTACACATTATCTCGTCAAACTCTGACTCTATTTATAGTTTTACTGTGGCACACCAAAAAAACACTTTTAAGGGCCCCAAAATGGCCTTGGAAGTATAGCAAGATGTGCTGACATGAAAACATATAAAATAATCCAGTTTGATTAGGTGGGAGACCACCAATATCCACCTAGAAGATGTGTAGGGATTCAGATAGCCCCGGAAGTGTAGAACCCACAATTACAAAGAAGAACACAAGAACGTGTTGAATTAAAAACTTATAAGAGGAGATAATTGGAATAGGTGGGTGGTCACCAATATCCACCTGGATCAATCCTCCCCTCTTAGGAAGCAATGGTCTCCATTGCGTTGAGTGCCCAGGGAAGATGGAAAAACTTTTTCTAAATCTAAATCTTGATGAGTTGCGTGCCTTGTTAGAGAAGTTGTGTTGCTTGGCTTGTGGAAGACTGTCACAAACCTATTGTTGGAGGGGTTGAATCTGTTCCACCAACCTGTTCTCTCTGGGTTTTACGAGGCATTCTATAGGCATCATTATAGGTGAAGAAACAATATCTTCTTTCTCTTCGACAATCTGTTTTTGTTGGATAGAAGGTGTTGAGTCTGTAGTGGTTGTAGTGGTCTTATGTGCATCCTTTGAACAGACTGTGAAGATGATGAATTTTGAAGTATGAGAGATTACCTCGCAACACTGTTTTAGTGGAGCAATAGTCAGAACTATGTCTGGTATCGTATAGAGCTGACCTCCCACAGTAATAATGACACTATGGGGTCTAGACTCATAGACAACATGACGTTTCCACATATATGGTTGGCCCAAAACAACATCACAAACATCAAGAGGGGACATATCACAGACTACCTCATCCTTCAAGGGTTGGATGCCATAGGACAAGAGACATTGTTGGTTGACATGAAGATCTCGTCCCTGGTGAAGCCACCCAATGTTGTATGGTTCTGGGTGTGGTGTTGTCGACAACCCCAACTGTTTGATGACCTTAGCTGAGATGAGTTTCTTCTGGCTATCGTTATCAACAGTGAATATGCAATGGGGTTCCCTTCACCCACATATGTGAATGGAAGAGGCGCTCCCCCTCTTCAGAATTTACTGGTTCTTTTGGCTGACTTGTTGTGGTCGTGACAGTAGTAGTGGGATCTATGTCGATGATCTGTTTGTTTTCAATATTTTCTCTATCAGAATCTGAATTAGGGTTCGGCTTCGTGTCTTTGATCTTGGCCACCAATGACTGTTTCGAGCAACATTCATCGGTGTTGTGCTAGGGGATTTTGTGGAAGTCACACCACTTCCCAATGTCATTCTTTGTCTTTCCTTTACCCTTCCTATCCTGTGTCTTGGACTGGTTTTCTAGAGGTTGTTGGTTAGGGTTATCTTTACCATGCTTTGATTGTTGCATATTTGTAGACCCAAATTCCCCTTTGTTTTAGTGCCTAAATTTCTGTTCAATTTTGACAAGATATTGATAGGAAGCTCCCAATGATGAGATGTTTAGGAATTCCATTTCGGTTTGGATGTACCTATGGAGAGCCCCACAATATTTCAGAACCAGATGCCACTCGGAGTCTTTGATACCCATCTTAGTGTGCAAGGTATGGAAAGTATTTGTGAAGTCTGACATCTTTTGGATCTTCTCTTGCCGCAGTGTGGTCCATCTCATGTACTGGTCTTCATAGTTATCAACATGATAGTACTATTCTTTGACCGCATCCATAAAAAACTCCCAAATGGGCTTGGCCCCATATATTTGATATTCCTCCGTGGAACTTTGCTCCTAGTAAGTTTCCCGCCAATGTTTGACATGGGGGAGAGCCTTGAGGAGTGTGAAGGTGATCTTTTCCCCGTTGAAACAAATTTGAACAGAGAAATAACCTTCTAATAGATTTAACCATTTTTCCAGGGCATCTGCATCTATCTTACCTTCAAATATGGAAATATCAAAATTAACTTGTGCCTTGAAGGGAGAGGTTCCTCCAAAATGGTCGCTTGATGAAGATGTGTCTGTTGCTATCGACATGCGTTGAAGGATGTGTGCAAAATTCTCCATCATTTCATCCCTTTGTTGCATGAGAGCTTGCTCAAGCAACAAGTTAATAGAATATTCTACTCCTCCATTTTTCTTTTCTTTTGCCATCGAGGGTTTGTTGGGTGTGCAAGAGTGATTGTCCTCAAGAGAGACCAGATCGAGACCCAACTGGCTATACTTGGACCTCGTCGGGGACATGTGCTGAAAATTGATCAAGAGCAGCCTGCTCTGATACTACTGATCTAGATTATTTTGGGAACGAAATGAAGCAGAGAAATTACAATGAAATACTCTTGAAAACTGCCACAAATAGAGAAATACAACAACACTTGATTTCTATTAATGAAACAATTGTAAAGAGACTGTAAAAATACATGGTGCAAGACTCGTTAGAATGGTGGTAGCTTTATCTCTAAGAAGAGATGTGACGACTATGCTCATTCACAAGAAGGTGATTCCAATGAGGATATGAAGGCCTTTTTATGATAAACATGGATGCCAAAACCCTAGACATAAAAAAACCTAACTCTAGGAGATGAAATGCCAAAAGTCATGTGGAACTTCTTGGGGTTGTAACTTTTGCATACGATCTTTGTTTTAGGCGTGTGATAGCCCGTTGGAAAGGTCTTTTTGAGAACTATGCATTATACCATTAAAATCCAACTCTTTCTACAATTTGATTGTGGCACACCAAAAAAAAACTCTTTAGGGCCCCAAAACGACCCTTGAAGTACAACAAGATGTGATGACATGAAAACATATAAAATAAGCCAGTTGGATTAGGTGGGAGGCCACCGATATCCACCTGGAAAATGTGTAGGGCTTCAGACATCCCCAAAAGTGTAGAACCCACAATTAGAAAGAAGTACAGAAGAACGTGTTGAACTAAAAACTGACAAGAGGAGCCATTTGGAATAGGTGGGTGGCCACCAATATCCACGTGGATCACATGTGGCCTTTACAGGCCTACCAATGCTTCTCCAACACCAACAAATTGTCCCAAGTGGCAAAATGTGCCTGAAAGGGGTGACATCTATGTAAAATTAGGGTTTTATTTGTGCAAAAGTGAAACTTTAAATGAATTGTTTAATATTACTTTGTTAAAAGGGGCAAGATTAGGGTTGTTGACCCCTAGTCCTGTGGTTTACCCCTTAATATATGTACAAGTCATCTTAGTGACATTTTGTATAAATAAGAGATCATAAGATCTCATTTGGACATAACTCTCCCTCTTGTGAGAGGAATTGGATCTGAAATTTTCGCTACACTTGGGCTATATTTGTATTTTGTGCACTTGTTTATGGCTATATCTTGTGAATGGTTGATGGAGAAGCGAGGCACTAGCCTTGGATGAATATTTTCTATATTTTATGGTGGATCATCTTAGCATCTTTCTTTATTTTGGTATGGTCTTTACTCTTATGCTATCATTTTTTTCAAGTCAGGGATTGTTGTGCTAGGAGCTAAGTGGGAAGTAAGAGTATTTACACCCCCACTCTAGTCTCCATCATTTATTTCTTAAAGTTCATTGATGTTACAAGGGTTTGTTTGAGGAAGTAAGAGGATTTACACCCCTCATTATCAAACCCTAACTAGAGATACTTGCCTTGGGAGGTAAGATGATTTACACCCCCAAAGAAGTAGCATCTCTAGTTCATTTATTTGACTCCATTAACCCAGTAGTAAAGGCATTAGTCATCTATTTTTTGCATTGGAGATGTAAAATCATTGCCTTGGGAAACATGAATTTTTGTCTTTTGAAAGATTTCTTGCTTGGAGTTGGTTTGCCACATTGAAAAGAGTCTTCCCCTACTAGGGCATGCCCTCTCTCTCACTACTTTACTTGTTGTTACAAACCCTAACCTACAATCATTAGGGTTGATCTAACCTAGATAGATAACTAATCCTAACTCTTAAACTAACCCTAGACTAACTCTTAAATTTTGCTCATTTACTCTACTAACTAGGGCACATCTTTTGGGCTAGTTCTTGGCACTTTTCATGGTTGATTTTGTTGTGTCATGCCATTGAATGCTACAGCCATAAGGCTTAAATTTTCTGCAGAAATATACATGTTATAACAACTTGCTTTATTGAGCCTCAAAGTGTCATATTTCATTTACAATTGATTCCCTAACTCATTGATAATATCATTGGTTAATCTTATGATTTTATATGTTGATTTAGATGCCTTATATGTTGATATAATATGTTGTCTATTGCTGCAAAATAGGTACAACAAGATTAAATTGTTGATCCATACTAACATATATCATTGCAAGTTGGACTTTCTTATGTATCAGGCAAGTACAATAATCCAAAGAAGTATCACTTCTTTGGGGCAACTTTTGCTTGTTCTACAAGGCATCTCCCTTCACATTTCACTACATTTAGATTTTACCTCTAGGGGATCCACTTCCATATCCATTCATCTACATCTCATTCCCCCTAGGGTCACCAGGATTGCCTCCCTAGAGTGACCTAGTCACCCTTGAAGTGTGAGACCTACATCGAGGTGACATTGGGTGTAGGATTCCCAAGTTGTAGCAGTTGCTTTTGTGGTTGGGTCAGGCTTTGCCCAACCTACAACTTGTGCTATAACACCTCATACTCTTATTTATACTAATTCTACCTTCTAAGGAAACTTTTAGAGGAAGATATTTCTAGAAGAGGAAGCTTCTATTAGGTCTTCTTACATTGACTTATTCTTCTTTATTTATTAGGCCTTATTAACTAATGTCGGCCTTTATTAAATATAAAACATATCCTACTAACTAATGACGCATGGAGACGAGTTAGGATCAGATCTTAACACCCTCCATGCTTCAAATTGATGTCTTTCACAATGAAAAGTAAATATCTTAGTATGGAACAATATCCTCTAGGTGAGAATAGGCTAATTTTGTAGCATATTGGATGACTTCTTTTGATGATTTTTCTTCAAAGATTTTGTTGAGATTTTTTAATATAAATTCAAAAATTATAGTTCAACCTACCCAAAAGGTATTAAAAGCTAGAAAGTTCATCTATATTATCAAATTTTTAAAAATTTCAATTTTTCCATGCCAAAATTACATATTTTGCCCATAAGAGTCATCGAATTGTTGAATGGAAAAGGCAGTTTGCTACAAGATTAGACAACTATATAAGTGAAATCATATAAGTAAACAACATTTACTAGTGAGGTTATATAAGAATTGGGATTTCCAACTATCCCTAAGATATTGCACGAAGTTTATAAAAAAAAGGACTAGAGTGTAATAATACACTGCATTTTGCATTGTATTTAAGGAGGTGACATAATATAGTACAAAATCAAGATTTATGAGAATTAGAAAAAAATGAATTCTTAACACATGTATACATACAGGGAGGAATTGAGGAGTGGGAAGATGGAGATTGGCTCTACGGTGTCGGGCTTGGGGCTGCAGTCTTGCACAAGTATTGTCTTATTACACTGTGGTCTGAAGTTATAGTGCGATAAATCATTTCTGTCGAAGGATGGTTTTCTGCACCCCAAAGACGGTCTACAATCTTTATTTCCACATTCCAGTGATGGTTTCACGTGTATGGGAGTCAGGTTTGGTGGTATGGAGACTGAGTTATTGGACTAAGGGGGTAACCCTTGTCAAGGCTAATATTTTCAACCATAGGTGGATTTTTATCGAGTTCATTTCCCCTTTCACGTGTATGGGAGTCAGGTTTGGTGGTATGGAGACTGAGTTATTGGACTAAGGGGGTAACCCTTGTCAAGGCTAATATTTTCAACCATAGGTGGATTTTTATCGAGTTCATTTCCCCTTTATGCCTCGGGATTCTCTGGATTCGTTGGCCCGATCTGATGGCCCAGTACAGGCTAGTATAACTCCAATTAAGGAATCAATTTTTATTCTCGTGGATTATCTCATCGCTTTGGCTAATTCTCCCAAAACACTGGTTCCTCCTCCATTTTTTAACAAAAGGTAAGTGTTGGAAGGTGCGGTCGTGGGCCTTAACCAAGGTTCAGGGTCAAGCAATTCCAAGAAATGTGACATAGATTGAAAGGAAAAGGTCAACATGGTGGTAGTAAAAGATGTTAAACCTAAAGACATTATGTTGTTCTTAGTCAAGGCTCTAGTCGAGAGATTCAGTGACAAGGTGGTCCATCTTGAATCTTTGTCTCGATGGATAGAACTATATTGGACTCTCGTGTTAGGGTACATGCCTATTGTCCATATTTTGGTGCAAGGATTCTTGAGTTTTATTTTCTGGATAGAGGAAGATTGGGCTTGTATTCTAGGTCAAAATGGAGTTGGGGTCCATTTGGCCTCGTAGTCCATAATTGGACTATAGACTTCAATCCTGCCAGAGCTCTTGTATCAGTCATGCAAGGTGGGCCATTTTTCCAAGACTCCCTATGGTTTTATGGACCAGAACAGTTCTCGAAGCCATAGGAAACAAGTTGGGGAGGTTTGTAGGATAATAGAAAAATTGGGAATGGAAGATGGACAAGAAATGGGCTTAGGTTCAAATTGAGCTGGACCGCAAAGATAGTTTTGTAGGTGATATGGAACTAGTGTTTGGTGACTTCAGATGGGTTCAAAAATTCAATTATTGGTGGGTGCCTTTTCGTTGCTTCGCATGTCATGAGGTTGGCCATCTTTAAGCTCAGTACAAAAATTTTAACCCAAGTGTTGGTCAGTTCAAGAAAATCTGGGTGAAAAAGCCAAATGAAGAGGATTTGAACGACAACCTTTTGTCATTGTCGATAGTCGAAGGCACAGGATGTAGCACAAAATCCCAGGATGAAGCACCAAAGAAAAAGAAGGTGGTCAAGTCATTTCTAGCAATCTCTGATATGGGTACATTGCTCCCTGTCCCCTAGGTAATTTCGAAAAAGGCTTATACTCCCCTAGGCCTTTAGCCAGGACCTCTACCCTGCCCCTTCCCAGTAGTTGTCCCTCTTCCCCAGATCATGTTTCCTCTTTGCAAGAGAAGCATGTCATTGAGTGCTACTCTAAGAAAATTCTACGGTCTCTAGAGGAAATTTATAGTCCCCTTCCTATAAAGTGTTGATGATTGCAACTTTGTGAGACATTCTTCAGGTCTTCTCCCCAGAGCAGTGGGTTGGGTCGACCTATTCTTTCTCCCTATATTCTCCCTAATGGACTGAGCTGGGTTGACCTAAGACAAGTCTCCTCCTCGGTTGTGCCGGGTTGGGTTGACCTGAGATGGGTCTTCTCCCCAGGTGGATGGGTTGGGTTGATCTGTGGGGACGCCCATGATCTTCTCCCCATATCGGGATGGGTTGAATGCTCCTCTGAGACTGAGTTGAGCATGACACTTGTCATAGGGGTGGCAAGTTGTCCTGGGAGGACACCCAACGTCCCATTGGAGCAGAACATGTGGACATGCCACTTGGGAGTTGACCAAGTGGACACATGATGAGGGAGAAACACTTGACGATGATGATGACTTGCTCTAGTGGGTTGTATCCCCTATAAGAGATGAGGACGTTCACACTAGGTGAAACCATGTGTGACATATTGATGAAACCTTTCACTATGATGACCAAAGACAAGAAGAACCCCAACGTCTTATGCAGAAGACCCATCAGAATCCCAATGTCTTATGTAGAAGACCCATCACAAGCCCAACGTCTTGTGTAAAAGACTTAATCTGTTGAAGTCAACTTAGATGAAGAGACACCTTTTGGAAAGGAAATAGTTCTCATTGGACTTGTATAAATAGAGAGAATTATCTCTCATTTTGTCATAACACACTTGGATCACTTTCTCTCTCTTTTGTAGCGCTAGCCTCTTGGGATTCTAGTGAACTTCTTCTTGGTGATTGAATTTTTTCTTATACTATCTATTATCTAGTGAAAGGTTGCTGCTGGATTTTTCTCCCTTGTGAAGAAGGGTTTCCCAAGATATATCTTGTGTATTTTGTGCATGGTTATCTTCTTGCGATCTTGGATAATTGGATGATGCAATTAATTCTTAGGGTTTATGCTTCATGATGTTTATGCTATGAAAAATTGAATAGAATGTTAACAAGTTGATCAAGCATAAAAATTCAACATGGTTTCAGAGCAGTGTTCTTCAAAGAGCCATTACATAAGCTTCTCCAACACCTTTCCAAGCTAGACTCCACCTACTTGCTGCAACTGCAAAAATGACCCTTACCCTTTTTTCTTGTCAATCTAGTTTTAGCACTTTCCCTTGAGTGTTGGGCCTAATCTCTTCACAAGGAGGAACAGTCTAGTCCATCGTATCACCTACAACCATCAGATTGAAAATTGAATAAGTTTGGATTTTCGATCCTAGGGTTTCTGCAGATTTTGGTTTCTAGGGTTTCTGTAATCATGGTGGGCAACGTTCCTATGGACGATAGGCTTGATGGAGACTCTAACTTCAACTCCTGAAAATCAAGACTACTCATTACTCTAGAAGAGAGTGACGTAATAAAATTTGTGGAGGAATTTGTACAAGAACCAACAAATCCGTCAGATGAAACTCCGTGGAAGAAAAATGACACCAAGGCTAGAAATATAATCATTTACTCTGTGAAATATCATATTATTCCACACATCTCCTCAATGAAGTCAGCCAAAGAGATCTTTGATTCTTTGAATAAGTTGTTTGAAAGCAAGAACACCAACAGAGCCATTGCCTTGAAGCACCAGCTCCAAAATATTAAAATGACCAAAGCAGATACAATTGCCACCTTCTTCATGAAAATTGTTGAGATCAGAGATCAGTTAGGCACTATTGGAGAAATCATCTTAGACAGAGTGCTGGTAATGCTAACCCTCAATGGTCTTCCAAGCCATTGGGGGCCATTCATATAGAGTATCAGTGGATGATCCAAATTGCCTAAGTTTGATCGATTATGGGCAGACTGCACTCAGGAGGAGACAAGACTTGCAGTGCAAGGTGCACATAGTTCCCATCATGATGAAAGTCATGCACTTGCCTCTCATGCAAGGAAAGGAAAAGGAAGAGGAAAAGGTATGCAAAGATTTCAAAGGAAACGAAAGCCACTTAAGGCTCATGAACACAAGGAGAAAGACATGTCAAAAGTTCAGTGTTACAGATGTGATAAATATGGACACTATGATAGAGACTGTTCTATACGAAGGAAAGGAATGAGGCATGCAACCACTACCAACATTGATGAAGATGCACCTCACACTAGATCCGAGCCTATTGAAGAATTATTCTTCATCTCAACCCTCTTAGGTATGGTTCCTACTAGCAATAATGTCTGGTTAATTGACAATGGTGCTTCTAGACATATGACTGTATATAAAGAACATCTCACTGAACTAGTGGAGAAGGATTCTCGGTTACATGTTGTACTTGGTGACAATTCTAGATATGTTGTGAAGGGAACTAGAAACACCTCCCTTCAACTAGACTTAGGCATTCCACTTCATTTGAGTGATGTATTGTTTTCACTGGGAATGAGAAGGAACCTTGTCTCTATTTCAGCCTTAGAGGACAAAGGCTACAAGGTTTCCTTCTCCGATTGAAAAGTTCTTGAATGGCACAAGAAATCCAGTATGGATTCAACCAGTGTAATTGGTGTTCGAGAAGACAACTTGTACAAATTGACAGTTCATCCAGTTTAGGCACTTGTACATGATTCTATCAGTCTGAGTGAGCTTTGGCACATAAGACTTGCTTACTTACATTACAAAGCTCTTCCTTCTTTGGGGAAGATGGTGACTGGACTTTCACCACTTCGTGTTGAGCATGATGGCATTTTCCGAGGCTTTTATCTTGGAAAGAATGCAAAGTGGACGTTTTTAAGTAGTGACAACATATCCAAAGTAGTCTTGGATATAATACATTCAGATTTGGACCTATGACAATATCTTCCTTGAGTGGATACCTCTATTATGTGATATTCAATGATGATTACTAAAGGAAGAGGTGGATTTAATTCTTGAAATTCAAGGAGTCAGAAGAATTCCTTGAGAGATTCCAAGAATTTAAAGATTAGATTGAGAACCCGATTGGAAGGAAGATAAAGACTTTGAGATCAGATAATGGAGGAGAATATACCTCCAAGTGTTTCATTGATTTATGCATTGAGTCAAGGATCAAGAGGGAGTACATTATTCCTTACAACCCTCAACAGAATGGAGTTGCATAAAGGAAGAACAAGTCTATTGTGGAAGCAACCAAGGAAATGATCCATGATCAGAGTTTACCGATGTTTATTTGGGTAGAAGCATCCATGACTGCAATATGTGTGTAGAACAAAAGTCCTCACAAGATTTTGAAGAACATGACTCTTGAAGAGGCCTTCACCAGAGTTAAGCCTGAAGTAGGACACTTCAGGATATTTGGGTTACCAGTCTACATTCACATACCCAAGGAGAAAATATCAAAACTAGAATCCTCTGGTAGGAACGACATATTTGTTGGGTACAGTGAATCATCGAAGGCATATTAGATCTACATCACAAGTCAGAGATAGATTGAAGTGAGTCGAGATGTTTCCTTTGAGGAGGAAGTTGCCTTCATAAAATCAAGAATATCTCACATAGAGACTAACAGTGAGAGAGAGGAAGAGATGGTGTCTTCCCCTCCTCACACCCTTGCATTACAAAGAGATCCTGATGAGCTAGTAGAGACTATTGAGCATGTTGATCCCGTTGATCCTATTGAGCTAGTGCATCTTATTGACGTTCCTAGAAATATTACAGTGGGTCAGAAAAGACCTGCCTGAGATCATCAGACTTTGTAGGAGGAAGAGAGACATGCAACTCCTCGTGGTACTTTCAAAGAAAGTAAGAGACCCCAAATATTCTCAAGTTATATTGTATCCATGAGCCACATCATTGATTCAGAGCCTTCTAGTTATGAGGACAAATCTAATCAGTCAGTATAGAATGATGCCATGATGAAGGAGCATCAGTCCACCATGAAGAATGATGTGTGGGACATTTTTCCAAGGCCCAAAGGGAAGTGTGTGGTGGCTTCCAAGTGGATTTATAAGATAAAAAAATGTAACTGACGGGAGCATTGAGAAACACAAAGCAAGATTTGTGGCCATAGGATCCTCTCAAATGGAGGGAATAGAATGTGAGGAGACTTTTGCTCATGTTGCTCGATATACCTCCATTTGGATGACTATTGCACTTGCTTCATCCTTAGGTTGGAGACTACATCAGATGGATGTGAATACATCCTTTCTCAATGGAAATATTGAGGAAGAGGTATATATCGAGTAGCCAGATGGCTTTGTGCTTCATGGGAAGGAGTGCCATGTGTGCAGGTTGAAGAAATATCTATATGGACTCAAGCATGCCCCTCGTGCTTGGTATGTGAGGATTGATGGATATTTGATGAGTTTGGGTTTCAGTGAGAGTGTTGTTGATGCCAACTTGTACTACAAAGTTAACAATGGTGAACCCCTGATTTTGATCCTATACGTTGACGACTTATTCCTCACCAGAGCAGAGCATCTCATTACTTGGTGGAAGCATGAGTTGGCTTCTGAATTTGAGATGAAGGATCTCAGATTGATGCATTACTTCTTGGGACTTAAAGTATGGTAGTGAACTGATGAGATCTTCCTGAGTCAAGGGAATTACACAGTTGATATCTTGAGGAGATTTGGCATGACAGACTGTAAGTCCATGACCACATCGATGGTGATGAATCTAAAGAAGTTAAGTGAGTCTTCTTCCGATTCAAACTTGATTGATCCGACTATGTATCGACAACTGATTGGATCACTGATGTATTTGGTTAATACTAGACCTGCTATTTTCTATGCAGTGAATGCACTTAGCCAGTTCATGAGTCAATCGATACATATACAATGGGTAACTATGAAACATGTGTTGAGATACTTATGAGTCATAGTTGGATATGGCCTCATATATGCTTCTATTATCGACATGAGATTGCAGGGATATGTCGATCCAGATTGGGAAGGAAGCACAGTTGACATAAAGAGCACCTCTGGATGCTTCTTTAGCCTAGGATCTGCCATGGTTTCCTGATGCTACAAAAAGAAAACTTATGTGTCCACAAGTACCGTAGAACCAGAGTACATTACAGTATGTACGACAATGCACGAAGAAGTTTGGCTTCGCAAACTCCTTGCATGATTGTTTGGTCAGATGTTGGATCCCATCATGATACATTGTGACAACCAGAGTTGTGTGAAGCTCTCAGAGAATCTAGTATCTCATGAAAGTATCAAACATGTTGAGATCAAGTATCACTATATTCGTTATATTATGTAGTAGAAGGAAGTTCAAGTGGAATACCTTCCTACCGATGAGTAGATCACATATGTACTCACCAAGCCCCTTGTCAAGTCAAAGTTCATGTACTTTCATGATAAACTTGGCGTGACAGAGAATGACCCTGTTACTGAGAGGGAGTGTTTATGATTGCATCTTCATGAGACATTCTTCAGGTCTTCTCCCCAGAGTAGTGGGTTGGGTCGACCTGTGATTTCTCCCTATCTTCTCCCTGATGGACTGAGTTGGGTTGACCTAAGACTAGTCTTCTCCTCAGTTGTGATAGGCTAGGTTAACCTGAGATAGGTCTTCTCCCTAGGTGGATGGGTTGGGTTGATATGTGGGGACTCCCTTGATCTTCTCCCCATATCGGGATAGGTTGAATGCTCCTTTGAGATTGAGTTGAGCATGACACTTATCAGAGGAGTGGCAAGCTATCCTGGGAGGGCACCCAACGTCCCATGGGAGAAGACCATATGGATATGTCACTTGGGAGTTGACCAAGTGGACACATCATGAGGGAGCAACCCTTGGAGATGATGATGACTTGCTCTAGTGAGTCGTAGCCCATAGAAGAGATGAGGATGTTCACACTAGGTGCAACCATGTGTGACATATTGATGCAGCCTTTCACTATGATGACCATAGACAATAAGAAGCCTAACATCTTGTGTAGAAGACCCATCAAAAGTCCAACGTCTTGTGTATAAGACCTAATTTTCTGAGGTCAAATTGGATGAATAGACACCTTTTGGAAAGGAAATAGTTCTCATTGGACTTGTATAAATAGAGAGAACTATCTCTCATTTTGTCATAACACACTTGGATCACTTTCTCTCTCTTGTGTAGCACTAGCCTCTTGGGATTCTAGCGCACTTCTTCTTGGTGATTGGATTTTCTCTTGGACTATCTATTCTCTAGTGAAAGGTTGTTGTTGGGTTTTCTTCCTGGTAAAGAAGGGTTTCCCAGGATACCTCTTGTGTATTTTGTGCATGGTTATATTCTTGTGATCTTGGATAATTGTATGATGCAATTAATGCTTAGGGTTTATGCTTCATGATGTTTATGCTATGAAAAATTGAATAGAATGTTAACAAGTTGATCAAGCATAAAAATTCAACATAAATAAATGGGTGTCTCCCCCTCTAAAAATTGGGTATGTCCTAAGGCCTCGAGGGAAGCAGAAAAACAATTCCTCCTCACAAGGCGGTCTTACCCTAGGATTTATTCAACCCAACCCTATGGGAAGGAAGTCACATATTTTTATATCTTAGAAAAAATCCATCTAATATATTAGTAGGAAAGTCAAACATTCCACCATTACAAGGGCCCTTAGAGTGGGGAAATCCCTTAAGAGTCCTTCCCCGTGATTGTGTTGTCTTTCTACGCAAGAGGGGTTAGGGGTTCCCACAAACAACTAGCCCTCAAAAGGTTCATATTGAGCCATAATCCAGACATAATTTTAATTCAAGAAACTAAGTGTGGAGGCTCAAAGACAAGAGCCATTTTCGAACCGTGGCTAAAAAATTGGTATTTTTGTTATGTTGATGTAGTGGGTCAATCAAGAGGCTTACTATCGAGATGGAGTCCAGTTTGTAAAGCTCTCTCTTCTTCATTCTTCAACTCTGCTATTTCGGTAAATATGGAGTTAATAGACCTTGGAATATCCATAATCATCCTTAATGTATATGGATCGTATTTTGACAAAATGCATTATTGGGAAAATTTGGCAGACTCAGGAGATCTAAACGATCAACTGGTTTTGGTTAGTGGGTATTCGAATTTTACATTATTGTTAAGAGAAGTATGGGAGGCAAGTCTTAGGATGGACTCACAACATTTGTTGAAAAACATCACCTTGTAGATATTGAGCCAAAATTGGTTCCTACCTAGTGAACTTTTCACGTGGACGAAGATGTTGTGTAAAAAAGATTGGATTTTTTTTGGTTTCAGAGCCATTATTGAATAGTTAGTTTCTAATGAAGTCGTGGGTTTCTATTGTTGGTCTCTCTTATCACTTTCTAATACTTTTAAAACTTAATTCAAGTGGCGAGTCTCCTCCCTCGCCTCTAAAATTCAATCAGGTATGGTTATTGGAGGAAGACTATAGATATCTGGTAAAGGACTCATGGGAGCATCTAAATTCTTCCTCTTCTTCATCCTTCTTGAGTAAAATTGAAGACAACATATCTAGAGTCAAGGTGATGAAAAAGAGATGGTTAAAGGTGTATAATGAAAGGACCAAAGCACGACTAAAGGAGGCTGAAGATAAGATAGCTAAATTTTATGAAGACAATGCTATGGGTTCCCTGGCAGCTGCTCAACTTTCTTAGTTATGAGCATATGAATAGTCTTGACACTTGATTCTAGAAAAAGAGGAACAAACGCGATACCTTAAAAGTAGAGCGATTTGAATCAAAGAAGGTGATAATAATTCAAAATTCTTTCACCAGTTTGCAAACTATCGAAAGAACATAAATACGATATGGGAAGTCAGAGCTTCAAATTGATCTATTGCTAATTTTTTTAAGGATAAAGTGGAGGAGGGGGTTTTCCATTTCAACTCTCTCTTTTATGAGCCCATCGGTTGTCCTATTTAGGAGTTTCTGGATGTGATATCTAAATTCCCTCAAGTCTTTTCGGAAGAAATGAACCGTTCTCTAATCGAAGAGGTATCAGAGGCCGAAATACTTGATATTATTTCCTCTATGAAAAAGGGTAAGAGCCCTGGGCTAGACGGTCTCACCGTGGATTTTTTTATTGGTTTCTATGACTTGTTGAAGGAGAGTATGCTAAAGGTAGTAAGGGAATCTCAAAGGTCAGGGAAATTTTTGGGGTCCTTTAACTATACATTCATCTCACTCATCCCAAAAAAATAGGAAGGGGTCTCCTATGGGTATTACCTTATGATCTCATGTTGTAATGTGATTTATAAGATCATGGGAAAAATCATTGTTAAGAGATTGAAGCGAATTTTAAGTGAGATAATTTCTGAAGAACATTTTGGCTTCTTTCAGCGAAGACAAATTCACTATGTTGTGGAAATTGCCCAAGAATACCTTCACTTAGTTAATTAACACTATTAGGTTGCGACTATCCTCAAACTGGATCTGTCTAAAGCTTACGATAGAGTAAGTTGGACCTTTCTTCTACTTGTTCTGTTGAAAATGGGTATGGACCTATCTGTCGTAAATTGGATCATGGCATGCATTTAGTCAGTCTCCTTTGTCATGCTTATCAATGAAGCACCTTTCGGGTTCTTTTGTGCTATGAGGGGGCTTAGACAAGGATGTTCATTGTCCCCATTTATGTTTCTTATTGTTGTCAAAGATTTAAGTATTTTGATTAAAGATGCCTAGGAAAAAGAAGACCTTCGTGGAGTAAAGGTGGCATGGGAAGAAACCATTTCTCATATTCTCTTTGTGGATGACGTCTTATGTTTTTCCCAAGGTTCTATGAGGGAACTTGTCTCCTTACAAGGGGTTTTGAATCTATATTGTAGAGCCACAGGTATGGAAATTTACATTAATAAATCTTGTTTAATTTCTCTTTATTTGTCTGATAATATAAACCAACATATTGGAAACCTTTTTCCTTACCCTTAGAAGGAGTTGCAGTCTGGTTTCAAGTATCTCAGGTTTATTCTCAAACCTAACAATTACAAATTTCTATATTGGTTGTGGTTGTATAAGAAAGTGGAGGCTCAGATATCCCTTTGGGGGAATAGTCTACTCTCAAGGGGAGGAAGATTAATTTTGATTAAGTAAGTGTTGGATAGTATGCATGTTTATTGGAACTCAATAAGACGATTCCAAAAGACATTCTAACCAAATAAAAAATATCAACTTCCAATTTATATGGTCAAGATCGTGCAGTTTTGGTGGCATTCCACTCGTAAAATGGAGTTGAGTGACCACCCCTAAAAATATTGGAGGCTGGGGTTTAAAAAACATTTTTCTTTTCCCCCAATTCTTAGTAGATCGTAGTTTATGGAGGTTGAACCACAATAACTCTATGTGGGCTAGAGTTATGAAGTCCAAGTATATGCATAATATGTCCATAGAAGATTGGTATAGACTTCCAAGAAATCCACAAAAGCTTTTATTGTCTAGAAGGCCTTAGTTCAAGCCTTTCCTTTGGTTGGGTAGTGGATGGCATGGAGAATCATCAACAACAAAAAATTTAGAGTGGGAGAATATCCATGGATGGGCATGGAAAACAATTACAAACTTTTGGATTCTCTTGTCCAATGCCTTCATTCGAAGGGAATATTTTTTCTAGAAGATGCCAAAGCTCAAACTCCTCAATCTAGAGGGAGGAATGGGTGGAAGTTGTCGAGAGCTCTAGGATTGGTAGGGTCCAATGTAGATGATTAGAATCAATATATTGGCTCTTTAGTCTCCAATTTCATTTGGATACAAGAAGGAGAGGATGATACCCTATTATGGACTAAAAACCCAGGCACAGGGGATTATAAAACTAAAACTAGGATACCAAGCCATTATGGAATCCCAATTCACAGAAGAGAAACAATGGTGGTGGGGTATTATATGGAATCTTATGGCCCCATTGAAGAGTAAAATAACCTTGTGGTTGGAAATCAACAATAACATCTTCACATAGGATAATGGAGTTAAAAGAGGATGGATGGGCTTAAACAAGTGTATGTTGTGCAAACCTAACGAGGAAAATTCTAATCACATTTTAATTTGTTGTGCATATACCATTCAGGTGATGAGGATTGTGAAGTCTGAGATCAAGCAAAAATCCTCCTGGTTGAAAATTCGATTAGAGGATTGCCTCAAGGATTGGATTTCATATAAATCTGTGAAGCAGTTCAAAGGTTTTCCATGTATTATGGTCAATACTTTATGGTGGGTGCACAATGTTAGTATTTTAAAAAATGAATAAGTCCCTTTAGAAGTTACATTTGGCCTTATTATCAAAATTGAAAAGGAATTTCAAGTTGAACCCAAACTAAAGAAGCCTAGTTGTTTGATTATGCCTGAGATGGTCTTTGAAATCCCTTAGGGATTCTTCGACGGTACCAGTGAGGGCCATCCTCTATTTTGTGGGGTAGGCATGGTATTGTTCCTGAAGCATAATCATTATATTTGCACAATTTATGCTCCATGTAGAGGGACAAATAATAGAGTTGAATTTATCGCTCTGAGGATTTTGCTAGAGATTTCCAAAAAGGGGTAAGAAAATTACAAATTTTGAGTGACTCAAAGCTGGTTATCAACTCGGTAAATAAAAAAGTTACGATGACCGACATTCGATTGGGTCCTCTGCTCCATAAAATTATGATTTCTTCTTAATATTTTGATTGGATCTCTTTCAATCATATCTATAGGGAGCTTAATGGAAACGCTGATGCATTGTCTAAGGAATCCTTGACTCTTCCGGTCGGGGCTTGTGGCTATTATGAATCTATTGAAGGGGAAGAGGTTGAGTCCATGGAGTTTCATCTATAATGTTTTCCGTTGTTTTTTGTATATTAAATTGTTAACAATTTCCATAGAAAGTAAGGATTGTAGGGTATACAAGAGATGAGGCTTTTTTTTATACTTGTATAGGTTTGTTGTAAACAATATGTAATGAAGACTTTTTGTACAAATAAGTTTTTGTAGAAGTGGTGCATTAGTAGTCGGGACTACTGAGTTTTTATCAAGAAAGGATGAGTTGTTAAGCTCTGATTTGTTCTCTCATGAATACCAATATGTATATTCATTCCTCATGAATATAAAGATTTTTTTCTTAGGATAAAAGATGATGTATACATATAATTTCCTTTTGTTGATTAGGCTTATTTTCCCCTCGAAGATCCACTTAGTTGTTGCATAATCACCCCATCATCTAATTTTCCTTCTAACCATTATGTTGAWGTATGTGRTGTGCAAATAATGTGGGCCAACTCAACCTTCAAACCTCTAGTCTCCCTTCTAAATTGTTCTYRAAAATTTCTATCACAAATTAGAATAGTGCTAACGAGCACCCCACAACAACACCATGTGGCTAACAAMTCTTATCGAATGTGWTTTGGAGGTGGTGAATTAGTAAGTTAGTGATGAGGGGATATTTGAAGTCTTTTAGGAGTAATGAATTATATTGAATGCCTATTAATGTATAATGACATCACTTAGGTTTTAATGTATTTAGGGGCTCAATTTTGAGTGTGAATATTAATATATTTAAAGTTGGTTAGCACAAACACAAAGGTTGACCACATATTATTAAGGTTCAACCAAGTAGGTGTATGTATTTTATCTTGTCAACTCCAAGATATCTATAGGGAACTTATGAGCAAGAGACCAAATATAACCAAAAGAATGTAGGAGATCACTTATAGATTTGTCTAAAAGGTAGAAAGGGCTCCATCAAGGGAGTCTGTTTGCATACACTGAAAACTTGCTTTGGTTCTCAAGTTCCTCTTTCAATCAACTAAAATGTGTGTATACCTCTCTCAAATTCCTCTAAGGCTTCCCTATAATAGACTCAATGACTGTTACTCAAAGCCATCACAAATGAAAGATACATAGATTGAAATAATACATTAAGATCATAAACATATATGTATAAAAAGTGAATGTTTAATAATACAATTGAATATGGGATGTTTTTATATATTGTTTGAAGAGATGGGTCAAGACCTTTGGGATTTAGTTATATAGCTAGTATGCTTTATTTATATTGGATATAATTTATTATATGGAACATAACATTCCCATTGGTTAATCAAACAAGGAGCCTCCATATCTAAGGTTTATCTAAGTTTCACTTGTAATGTTCTACTTGAGGTAATGGAAAATTGTGAAAATTGTGTTAATTTTAGAGCAACTATTAAGTTTCTTTTCAATATACTAGATAACAATAACATAGGTAGGATCACTAAGAGAAACATAATCAGAAGATACACAACATTTATCCTGGGAAACCCTCATGAGGGCGAAAACCCAACAAAAACTTCTTTAATATAGATAGCCAATACAATGCCAAGACAATAAACCAAAACACTAGAGAATATCCAACACTAAGCAATGCACCTTTCTCTTCCTTCTTCTCCCAATTGCAAATATCTCCAAAATTTTGCACTTGTTGGGTGGAATGAGTGAGTGAATGAATGAGTTGCTATCCTCTCTTATTTATATTAGTTGGCAGGCGCTAGGGAGGTATCTCTTCACTAGGCAGGGCTGACTTCTTCACTTAGTGGTTAAAACCACTTTAATTAAGCCTGGGGCCGACTTCTTAATTTGCATGATATAATTAGGGTTTGACCAATCTTCAAAACTAGATTTGGTCATTTAAAAATCCTGACATGATCAATCCACAAAAAAAGATTGTACTAATCAATAATGACTCAATAATAAATAACATACTCTTTGCAGTTACAATATTTCAACACTCACCCTTAACAAGAAGGGTATTCTACAACATCGTCAGGAGAGAGAGAGGGCAACAACATCTGAAACACTGAGTGGCATATCTATAAATCATCAAAAAAAATTCTCATCATCATTCACAACATGAAACTAGAGTAACATCATCATCATCTGCATCAAAATGGATTAGTATAACACTAATACATTATCATCATCATCATTAACATAAATAACAACAACATTATCATCACAACACAAAGGCTGGAGCAAAAACATCTTCAAAGCACGAAGGTTGGAGAAACAAAATCATCACAACACAAAGGATGGAGCAACAACATCATCATCATCATGAAGCAACAAAATGAGGCAGATGATACAACATTTTGTGGTACTTTGACAATCCCTAAGGAGCTTCCCAAGAATCATAAGATTCCCTAGGATATACAATCCTAACATAACTACCACGTGGTACTCTGACAGACCATCCTTACCAGACCTTTAGGATATTCTCGGGAATCATAAGATTCCCTAGGATTATAAAAATCCTAACGGAGCTACCACTACTGACCATAGCTAGCATATACACGCATAGGTACTCTGACAGATCATCCTTACCAGACCTTCAGTATTTTTCTAGGGATGATTAGTCCCCTAGGATATAAAATCCTCACTGATCTACCTACCATTGGTCAGGATATCGTAGTATCATCGACATCACTCCCCCTTTCAAGGGAGGTCGTTTTGGACTATACCAAGCTTTTATCGAAAGTGCTCAAACTTTACATGAGACATAGGCTTGGTCAACACATCTGCAACATTCTCATCTGTGCCAACATATTAGAGATTTATGGCTCCCCTCTGCACCATATCACAAATGTAGTGATACCAGATTTATATGTGCTTCGACTTGTCATGGAACACAGGGTTCTCTATCATCTTTACACAGCTCTGGTTATCACATAGAATCATGGTTTCTTCCATCTCTAGATCAAATAGACATGAGAGCGAGATTCAAGTGAGAAAGATTATGGACCCGAATTTGTGATGGGCAAAGATGTAGAGGCGGTAGGACGGACCTGGACCGAAAGTGGGATAAGGAGTGGTAGATGGGCTTGGATTTCTCATTTCAGATCTGGTGCGAAACGAAGCAAGCAGAGATAGATTACTTAAGCTATCACATTTCAGCGGATAAGGAGGGAGTTGGGAGGTAGGTAGGTCCATAAAGTCAACAACTTTCGTAGCCATATGGCTTCACAACCGGTGGAAAATGTAGGAATGTATTCCGCTTTTGTTGTGCTGAGATAAATACTAGATTGCTTCCTACTCTTCCATGAAGTGATGGCTGACCCTAGACCAAAACAACATTATGAAGTGCTGTTTCTGTCAAAAACACTTCCAGTCCAATTTGAATCAGTATAACCAATCAGTCTGAAGTCTTGATCTCTATTGCAACAGAGATCAAAGTCCAACGTACCCTTAAGGTATCTCATCACATGTTTTGCAACAACAAGGTGAACACGTCTAGGATCTACTAGATATTGACTCAAGTTGTTCACATCAAAACATATATCTGGCCCGATGTTCATCAGATACATCAAAGATCCAATGATTTTTCTCTACAACGTAGCATCAACCAATTATGACGAAGTATCAACAATAAGCTTCAACTTTGTTTCCATGGGTGTATTCATGGATTTACACTCCAACATATCAAACCTCTTCAGTGTTTCAACTGCATACTTCCCTTGGTTAACGAATATCTTCTCTAGGCTCTGCCAAACCTCAAGACCTAAGAAATAGTGCATTAGGCCTAGGTCTTTCATCTCAAATTCTGTAGTGAGCTTCTTCTTACAATAAATGATGAGTTTTTCTTCTCCAGTTAAGAATAAGTCATCCACATACAATAGAAATATAACAGGCTCATCATTCATAACCTTGAAATACAGGTTGGAATCAACTTTACTCTTGGTAAAGCCCAAGCTCGTTAGGAAACTGTCAATTCTTCCATACCAAGCTCCAGGAGCTTGCTTGAATCTGTACGAAGCCTTCTTCAACTTGTAGACATGTGTCTTTCTGTCTTCAACTCCAAACCCTTGAGGTTGTTCTATATACACTTCTTCTTCAATGACACAATTCAAGAAGGTTGTTTTCACATCCATCTGGTGTGTAACTTCCACTTCATCTTAGCTGCAAGGGATATGATGGTTCTGATAGAAGTGTATCTGGCTACAAGAGAAAACATATCTTCATAGTCAATGCCTTCCTTTTGAGAAAATCCATGAGCTACAAACCTTGCTTTATATTTCTCAATACTTCCATCAACAACATGTTTTATTTTGTATAGCCATTTGGAAGATACCACATCTTTGCTCTTCAGTCTAGGAACTATTTCCCATAAATCATTATTTATAATGGATTGGTATTCTTCTGTCATGGCATCTGCCCATTCTTTCTTCTAAATGGATTCTTCAAAGCAGGTAGGCTCCTTCTCTATGAGATCACACACCAAAGCCATATAGCTAGAGAATGGCTTAGGTTTCTTAACTTGTCTCATTGTTCCTTCGGGGGTACCATACTTCTCTCCATATTGAATAAGTTCTCTTGCCCAAGCCGACTTCATTTGGGGAGTTTCTTGAGATTCTATCATATCATGATCTTCATGAATCTCATCATCGGGGGAAACTGTGGCTTTCCTCACTGGTTCTGCAACTCTGGGAGCTACAGGTTCTTCTTCATATACTTCTTCAAGCTGGCATCTCCTTGATTTCTTGAGTGCTACATCTTCATCAAAGGTTACATCTCTACTGGTCTCAATATGATGGTAACTTGGAATGTAAATTCTGAAGGCCTTAGAGACCTCACAGTATCCAACAAATATTCCCTTCTTTCCTGAAGGGTCCAGCTTGGTTCTCTTTTCTTTCAAAATGTGTACAAACACTGGACAACCAAATATTTTGAGATGGATTACTTCTGGATTCTTTCCAAAGAACATTATTTTGGGGGTTTTGAACCCAAGTGCACTATGGGATAATTTATTTTGTACGTACATTGTTGTTCTTGCTGCTTCTGCCCATAAGTGCATTGTAAGATCTTGATCATGGATCATAGTCTTCACTGCTTCCATTATAGTTCTGTTCTTTCCTTCCACTACACCATTTTGTTGAGGATTGTAGGGAGTGGTGATCTCCCTATTAATCCTGACATCTATGCAAAATATTACAAACTCTTTTGAGGTGTATTATCCTCCATTATCTGACTTGAGTATCTTGATTTTTCTTTTAGCAAGATTTTCTATCAAGGCTTTGAATTCCTTGAATTTCCCAAACACTTCATCTTTTGATTTCAAGAAGTAAACCCAAGTCTTGCGAGAATAGTCATCAATAAATGATACGTAGTATGCATACCCACTAAGAGAGGTGGATGGCATTGGGCCACATACATTTGAGTGGATGAGCTCCAAGACTTCTTTTGCTTTACTATCGCTCTTCGAGAAAGGATTCTCGATGTTATTTCCTTGTGCACATCCCTTGCACACACCTTCACGATCAACCTAAAAATATGGTAGACTTGTAACTGCCTTGCTCACATATGGTAAGGCCTTGTAGTTTATGTGAGATAGTCTTCTATGCCAAAGTTCACATGGATTGTCAGTGGAGTGAATCAAGGCTGCATCTGAGTGACCTTTTAATTTATACATGTCACCTTCTTTTGTTCCAATAACAATTGCATCTTCTATGGTTTTTACTTTAGGCCACATTAGGACTTCACCATCTATGAATGCAACCCTGAAGCCTTTCTTATCTAAAACTGAGATATAAATCAAGTTCTTTGTCAAACCTGGTACATATAATACATCCTTCATCTTCATTGGGGTCCCTGAATCAAGTTTATAATTGGAGTCTCCTACTCCTTTGATAGGGTAATGGTAATCATCTCCAAGTGTAACTTTCTGGGGAAAGTTATTTTCTGTAAGGCTAGAGAGAATGTCTCTTTGACCTATCATGTGCTTGGAAACACCACTATCTATGAGCCACGTATTCACACTAGGTGATACTTATCCTGAGAGGGCAGAGATTAAGACATAGTCTTCAATCTTTTCTCTAATCATCTTCGTGGGTGGTTCTTCATCTTCAACTGTATGGGCATGGCGCCTTTTGTTCCTCTTCTTACATTCTTCTCTTCTAACTCGACAATTCTTAGCAATATGTCCCATCTTGTCACAATGGTAACATTGGTAGGATGAGAGATCCTTTCCTCTTCTTTGAACTTTCTGAAACTTCTGGAATCTCCTTGGAGGGTGAGATTCTTTATGAATGAATTTATTTGGGGAGTGAGACTCCTTATGTGGGTGGGTCTCTTTCTTGAAGTGATGCCTTCTCTTTACTCTTCTAGTATGAGTAGCTAGATATTGTCATCCCTTAATAATATTGCTTCTTGGTTAGATACTCTTGCTTCTTCTTGAACACATTCTTCCCAAAGACTGTCAAATTGCAGGTTTTCCTTTTCGGCACAAATGGTTTGGACAAATGCATCCCAAGGTCTTGTGAGACCATTAAGAGCTGTCATTATGAGTTCATCTTCATCTATGGTATCTCTAATTGCTTCTAGATGTTCTTTGAATTGAGATATTCTAGAGAAATATTAATGAATTGTTTCTCCTTTCTGCATATTTGTATTCTTGAGTTGAGTTCTCAAGTTCATCTTTTGGTTAATGTTTCTTCCTTCATACAATCTGGTTAGGGCATCAAACATTTATTTTAGGGTATCTTTAGATGCCACTTGAGGGATCAAGTGATCTTTGATATAGTCTGCAATGATTCTTTTGGCCCTAACCATGTCCTTATGGTACTTTACTTTAGTTGTCGCATCTGTGGGTTCTGGTACATTTTCTTTGATGAATCTTGCTAGGTCATTCTCTTCAAGAATGAGTGCAATCCTATACTTCTAGGTACAAAAGTTATCCACACCTTCTAACTATTAAAATAATTAAAAAGTACCTAGGCAAGTGTTTCTCATCACCTAGGTGCCTAAGGGGTCAGAAAGTACCTAATGCGGACTCTAGTCATTTAATTTGTGAGAGATAAATTAAAAGGTGACTTTATGACTTAAGTAAAGGGGGTGAATGAATGGACACTCAATCTCATCCACTCATCTAATCCAATCTCCATCATTGGATTACGAAACCCTTCACCTACCTTCATTGAGTCGATTAGGGTAGGAGGGCACACCCATTGTTGGGTTGTTCATGAATTTTTGAGAGATAAATAAAGAGAGGAGGTCAATCTTGAGAAAGAGAGGCCATTTGCAGAGTTGGAGGCATGCATTTCAAGGCAACAAGTTAGCATGCAAATCGAGGAAAAGTACAACAAAGTTTGAAGGTCGTATCATACGGATTTCTAGAGGTCGTACCATTTTTTGTATGCATAGAAATCGAGTGGAACAACAACAAAGTTTCTAAGAAGGTTGGCATGCATTCCAAGGCTACCATATTGGTTTTCCTTGCACAAAAATCGAGGTGACTGCTGGGCACATTTTTATGAAGAGATTTTTGTACAATCCGTACAACCATTGGTGAAGAAATCGAGCGCCGTACAATTCTGTTTTTTTGGGCACTCATTTTTAGAATTCTGAGCATGAATTTCGAGACAATTCGTACAACAGTTAATGTAACGCCCCCAACCATCAACCCCATGGTCGGGCCAATGCTACTACGCAAAAAAACACTTCTGTAACACATTATGCATTCTAATGAACTTAAAACGCTTAATTACAATTAAACACATAATTACTGCTAGCATTTCAGAGTTAATGAAAATAACAATAATTCATATGCACAACAAAATATGTGATAACATGGCAAGAATCACATGTATGCAATTTAATTAATTACAAAATTACAAAACATAGTGACACTTATCTTTGAAACTGTCACACACCACCAACTATGTGTAGACCTTCCACGAACCTCCCAGCCTTAGACCACGCTGCTCATCACTCTCAGCAATAGGTCACCCCCGAGCTGGGACTAAGCTCCACTAGGTAAGGAATCCTAGGCTAGGTAAGGTTTACAAGAAGAATACACGTAAAAGAAGGAGGATTCTCTCCCAAGAACCACTTATGCCCACTGCCCACAGACTCTCCTTCCCCACATGCATGTCCCACCCCAGGAGTATACACCTTCTCTGTCACCTAGATAGTCCTTCGGCTGTTAACCTCCCTTGTCTTGGGCTTTAGCAACAGACCAGACCAAAAATTTCCGAGTTCTTGTGGCAGCTACAGGATTCCTTCCAGGAGCTCTCTCCTTCCTCCATGCACTCTCTCACCTAGAGAGAGTCACCCACAGGTTTGAAAACCTACTTCCTCAACCTCAACCACCTCTCTCACTTGGAGAGAGAGTTGTTTACAAAGGCCAGACAAGCTATTTCTTTAGTTTCATTCCAACATAAGGAGAACAATAGTAAGACTGAATAGAGGACGGATGACAGTAGCCAATTACACTTAGCCAAGGGACTGCGTGACCACAATAGTCTGCAATTAAAACACACATGACATGGACGATTACTGTATGCCCAGGGTTCAATGGACACATAGGAGACTCGACTCAATCCACGGGTTTACCACTGGGCTTCACGGTTTCAGATTTCAGAGCTGCATGAGGTATGTCGCACTCCGACATAGAGGTCACACGGTTCAGACAAGCCACAGAAGAATGGAGGACCAACCCCCAGACTCAGGTGGCGGATCGAGGAATGAAGGACGAACCCCCAACACGACTTACTTCTCTGGTTTTAACTGCATGTACCCAGGTCGACACCTGTCTCCTTGGGGCTGCAAGTTTCCCATCTTGCACACGTTCCCCTTCCAGGAACTTAGGATAAAACATATACATTTTCACAGCTTTGGAAAAATATTTAATTATTATTCCCAAGGACTCAAACCCTCAAGCTTAGCCCCTCTTCTAACCTTTCAACCCCCTCTCCCTTACCCAGGCTTTGTGGAAGCTTAGTCCCCCATCACTCATTCATCGTGGTCGGTCCACACGCAGAGATGTTTTTGTGATCTAAAAAATGAAGAAGACTTGAAAAAAACTTGAAAACTTATTGCAAGTGAATGTTATGTGTTTAAAGCAAAATGATTAGTTTGCAACACATAAATTAAAGGATTACTTATGCAAATTACACATAGACAACAACATAATCAATGAACATAAACACATAAGCACAACAATTGATAAAGGAGTTCACCCCT
>JZKD02S1674774.1:14726-31872 GCA_000966675.3 Picea glauca
AATTTGGTCCCAGACCACATACCCCAGGAGTGCACTGGGGGCCCTAGATCTTGTCTAGGGTCTTAGCCATCCTCCAGGAGAATGGCTCTCGCTGCTGCATGTAAATTTAACACCAGGATTGGTTGATATCCACACAGAGGTTGATTCTGTAGTACACCTTAGACATATGATGATGAGAGAGATGTATGGTGGGATTCATGGGAACGCATTAGATTGCAGGGAGGAGACACACTTAGTGGAGTATGGAGATTCCTCTCCCTTGCAGCAGTACATAGTTCTGGGAGATCACCTTCACAGTAGCAGCAACTATCTGGGTGATGATGGAGGGAGAGTGTTTGGCCAGTAGTTTGTGGAGTTATCTATTGTTGTATCCGATAGTTGGAGTTTAGACGAGTATTCACCATGGGCACTAGTGGATGAGCCTTTGGTCCAATCCTAGGGATTGACCAAAGCATATGATACTTTCCAGTCCTACAGTCGGTTATAGATGTTTCTATTAGCTTTTCCTGATACTTTCATCATTGACAACAGCATAGGGGGAGATAGACAGTGGCAAGGGACATGGAGAGTTGGTAGGCTGAGACCACCTAACAGGAGTGTCTTTATTGCATACATCAGGATAGGGGTGGATCATCAGAGACAGACAGTTGAGACCTTGGGCGTGATGGTGAGCATCTTAGGCCATGGGATAGCAGATATCTCAAAGGGTGACACAAATTCAAATTCTCATTGGGATGAGGATGGAGGGCTTCCGACAGTTATTAGTATGACACACGAGCTGTTAGTGGGGATTGAAAGTGATGAACTTCCAATGTTGCCATGGGATCTGGGAGTCCATTTGGTTAGTGGGTTGTTTTATCTTATGATGGCCCAGGTTGCGCCAAAGAGAAACATACTTCACTCTTGGATGGTTTTGAGAGGGCTTGCAGGGACTTGTTCTATGTGGCAAGACATGTTCTCCCTATTGATACTCATGATCGAGAAATATACAATAGCATAAGATAGAATCACTGAGAAATATACAATCACAAGGGACACATCATTTATCCTGAGAAACCCTCATGGGGCAGAAAACCCAGCAAAACTTCCTTAATATAGATAGCCAATACAATGCCAAGAGATAACTCAAACAAGTATAGAAAGTCCTCTCCCAAAGATGTGCCTCTCTCTCTCTCTCTTCTCCAACTGCAACTCTGAAACTTGTTTCTCAATGAACAAGTGAGTGTGTGTCTAAGTGAGGCGCTAGCCTCCTTATTTATACAAGTCTGGCACGTGTGGAAGTGTCTTTTCACTGGCAGGGCCGACTTCTTCTTCTGGGTGGTTATAACCACCTTTATTATATTTCGAGACTGACTTCTCTTTCTGCCTATTACAATTACATTATGACCAATCCACAAAAGGGGATTTGGTCCTTTACAGTAGCCGACATGATCAATCCACAATGGGGATTGATCCAATGAATAATATATCAAATAATAATTAGAATACACTTTGCAGTTACATTATTTCAACAAAAACCCTCTTAGCAAAGATGAGTGAAGCGAATGAAATGAGAAATAGAATGAGAGAAAAAGGAGTGAATGCATGTTTAAACCACTTACCCAACCCTAGGCTACCTTTCCCTTCCCTCATTTCTCTAAGAAAAACAAAAAAAATGATCCCTAAGGCTTCCTCACGTGCGCGGGCCCGCGGGAGCGTTTTTAATAGTGGGAGCGCTCAAGGAGCGTCCACGGAGCGAACGTTCCATGAGGAGGGATCATGCGCTCCCTGGACACTCCCTGAGCGCTCCCTACAAAACCGAGGAGCGCAAATTTGAGAGAGCAAGCGCACTCCCAAATTTCGCTCCCGAACGGGAACATTCTAGGAGCACGCACCCTGAACGCTCTCGTTCGGAGCGCGATTCTGGGAGCACGCTCCCGTTCAGAACACAATTCTAGAGCAAGATCGTGAGGGGGGGGGGGGGGGGTGCTCCCCCACAGCATAGCTTCTAGCACTTCTTTACTCTCTTATTCATCATGGATGCGCACTTTCTTGAAGATGATTTAGTGGATGCTTTTCAAGTTTCTTGTGGATGATTCATGGTTAGAGTTTCTTTGATGCTCATTGATTTGACTAGTAAGTGTTCTTTTCAAATCTTTTATGGTTTATTCTTGATGTATTAAGTATATGTTTTATCAAAATGATGATAATTGCATGATATCTTGTATTTTCTTGGATAAACTCTCTTGAAACCCTAGGAAGGTTTGTAGTGGACTACTCTAGGGTTTTGAGTCTTGACCAAAATCCATCTTGATCTCTTGCTAAAGGTCTTTAGAAGACATAGGATGGCCTCTTAGGGTTTGTAGTGGACTACCTTAAGTTTCTCTTCTAAAGGGTTAACACCTAGGGTTTGTACTAGACTACCCTAGGGTTTAATTCTTGAGTATTTTCTTGCCTTTGATCTCCATAGAATGCACATCTTTGACTCCTTGTGCCCAAGGAAGCTAGACGGCACTAGTCTTTTCTCTTGCAAAAGTGATCTTAAAACCCTAATCTCCCTCCTCCTTTGATGTCTTATGGTAGATTTAGGATTAATTACATTATCTCTCCATTTCTTAACCATTTTTGGCCTACCGTCTAGGAATTGTAGACTTCTTTACCTTAGCGTATCCCTTGACATCATTTATTGCATCATTGTTGTAATTTTCAGCCAACTAGGGTTTGATGTCTTGCACATTTTGAAGTTGTTTCATGCCATTTTATGTTTGAGCAAGCATTGTTTATTTAGTGTGTTAGTTTTAGCTTGTATTTCATCTCTCTTTCATTGCATTTTATTGGTTTTGGGACTGTTATAATTATGTTGTCATAACTTGTCGCAATGCTTAAGTAATTATCTTTATTTACAAGTTGTATGACAGCCATAGCTTTTCTTTTGAATTGTACTGTTTCGAGGTATTTATTTGACTTGTTAGACTTTGTAATTATCACTTGGTGCCTTAAAACACCTCACACACAAATATGGAATTGCTTTATTTAACCACCTTGTGTTTACCATGAACCTTGATCTAAGTGGTAGTATATTTGAGTAACCAAGATAGGAGGCTTTAGACTTGATTCAATCTTGCTATAGGATTCCTTGAGGTTGCTAAGGAAGCCTCCCTTGTGTTGGATTTCAATCCTTCACTAAAACGAGGGATGCAATTGTTAAGGTGATAGTGACAAGTACTTCCATATATTACACTTGTCAAGCATCCTGTGAAGGCTTTGCACAAGTGCTAGATTGGGTGATAATGGGGACCAACAGTTGTACCAATAAGATATCGCCTCAACCAAAGACTGTCAAATTTGCCATGATCTCCTAGCTTCTCGTTCATTTTGTCCCATGAAAAAAAAAAATCTCCTACTTGCAAAGATTTACCCTTAGCTTTCTAATCATAACCTTCTTCACCTAACCCTGATAACTAGTAAAGTGTGTGTAAGCTATACGTCGATCCTCATCAAGATGTACCAATCAATAAATGTGAGCCTGCAATGTCTGTTGATTGGTAGTGAACTCTTCCAATATTTTTTAGACCGACAACCTCAAATTGACTGGCAATACTACATCCAAACAATAAACTAGCTCGAACGAACTGTTACCAATCGCACATTTCCTTGTAATATGATCTGCCCATAGTGCAAACTTCAGGCAACCATCCCATGCTCTTTTGTTTTTTCCCACTACCTTCTT
This sequence comes from Picea glauca, assembly GCA_000966675.3. Taxonomy (NCBI): domain Eukaryota; kingdom Viridiplantae; phylum Streptophyta; class Pinopsida; order Pinales; family Pinaceae; genus Picea; species Picea glauca. The sequence continues at coordinate 18,436 of JZKD02S1674774.1, forward strand.
AATGATCCGGATAAAGTTCTTGTTGCTAGACTCGGCCAATCCATTCCTTTGTGGATAATAGTTCCCTGAATGGGAAAACATAATGTTTTACTAGGAACAGAAAGTCATCAACTCAGCGGACCGAAAGACACTAGTATTATATGTAGTAATCTTGCTTGACACTCCAAATTGGGTAACAATGTTCTCTTCCAAAAACTTGACAATACTTGCACTAGAAGAAGTCTTCAACGGTACGACCTCTACCCATCTGGTAAAATAGTTTGGAGTAGTGAGAATCCAACTGAACCCATTACTAGAGTTTCGATGGAATTGACCAATGAAATCAAGCCCCCGCTGCTGGAAAGAGATTTGCACTATGACTAGATCAAGAGGTAAGGCTGGCAACTTCTGCTTACCCTCAAATCTCTGACAAGAATCACAGGCCTGCACAAAAGCATGTGTATAGGCACACAAAGTGGGCCAATAATACCATGCTCGCATGATATTATGTGCAGTGGTCCTAGTTGAAAAGTATCCACCACAAACACCTGCATGTAATTCATGCAAAAGATCCTTGGACTCAATTGAATTGACACACCGAAGGATAATCCCATCAAGATCCCTCCATCCAAGTCCATCCTGCATCAAACCATACTTGGTTGCGCACAACTGTAAAGATTGCCTCTACATCTTATTGAGGTTAGAAGGACATGATAAATTCTTCAAATGGTAAATAGTAAATACTATTGAAATACCAATCACGTTGTTCTAATGAAGAAAATAAAGCATTTACCCAATCATTAGACTGCAGATTCTCCACTGTATCCAAGCTAATCTCAACCATCAACCTTGCCAACCCCTGACCACAGATCAACTTAGTCGGCTTAATCTCCATATTATATTCCTGGATCTTTGTGATCCATCTACCTCGGGTCCCACTACACTCCTACAATAATATATCTTTCACCATGGGGTGAGGAACATAAGGTACCACCTTAGCATTCCAGAAATAATCCCATAAATACTTCAAGGCATAGGCCTGCTTCTCCATTAACACATAAGCCAACTCTAGACCCTGAAATGTCTTGCACATGAAAACAATCGGTTGTTCATTTTCCTCTTCGTTCTTCTGCAACAACACCTCATCCATGGTAAAATCAGAAGCAAACGAAAAATAATTGAAATTCCTTACCATAATCTAGGTTGATTAGAACAAGAGTCTGACACAAAGCTTGCTTAATATCCATGAACACTCTTCTTTCCTCATCACTCCACTTCAAATTGTGATCTTTCTTCAACATGTCAGAAATAGGCCTTACGATCTCTGCAAAATTAGGGATGAAACTCCTAACAAAGTTAATACAACCAAAGAAAGCCTAGATAGCTTGTTTCTTTTTAGGAAAAGAAATTTCTTGAATACACTTCACCCTCTCAAGGTCAATCCATACACCGTCTTTCAAGACAATATGCCCCAAAAGTTTGCCTTCAAAAACCCCCATCTTTTGAAGGTAAGGGCTTTCTTGGTTTGAGGTAAAGGGATTCTTTTGATATCTTCAACTCTCTTTGGATCTATCTTTACCCCATCTTTTGAAATAATATGACCCAACAACTTCCCTTCATCAACACCAAACACTGACTTAGCTGGATTAAGTGAAATGCCATACTTGCGACATCTCTCAAAGACCTATTTTAGATGACTTACATGATCTGATCTATCCTTAGAAAACACTTTCAAGTCATCCTGATATATCTCAATGAATTTGCCCATCAATTCCATAAAGGAAAAATCCATTGCTCTCTGCAAGGTAGCACCTGCATTTAATAGGCCAAAAGGCATTCTCAAATACTCAAAGGTGCCCCAAGGTGTTGTGAAAGTAGTTTTATTTTGATCCTCTTTGTTTACCAACACCTTATTGTAACCAAAAAAACCATCTAACATGGACATGATTTTTTATCTTGTGACCCTTTGAACAAAAGTTTCCATGTTAGGGAGGGGGTAATTGTCCTTGATGCATGCTAAGTTCAAATTCCTGAAATCAATACACAACCTTATCCCTCCATTTTTCTTTCGTACAACAACTAAGTTAGAACACCAAGATGAGTGTCCAGTTGGTGCAATGATACCAGCAGCCAACATCTTTTGAAGCTCTTTCTGCACCAAGGGAGCTAACTTAGGATTTATTTTCCTTAACTTCTAACGAAAAGGCCTGGTATCTTCCTTGAGGGGGATTGTGTGTTGAATTACATCTTCCCTATATGCTTTAAGTTCATCAGATGTAAAGGCAAACACATCCATATACTATTGGACAAGATTTATTAGTTCTTTTCTTTCATTTTTTGAAGTTCCTTTTCCAATTTTTAGCATTTTTGGATCCTCATGTGTCCCAATGTTTATTTCAATATAATCACCCGGTTTTATTGTTTCTTTTTTCTTATATATGTCATGTCTGTCAAATATTTGCTCCAATTTTATGAGGCCTTTAGGAGTGGGATTTTCAAAATGTTCTTCTTCAATATACTCACGCCCTTCTTCTTTATAACCAATCCTAAAACCTGAAAATTCTTGCAAGTTGTTCATAAATCTAAAGATTTGATTATCATCATTGAAGACCTGCCAATGATTTACATTATCTGGAACTGATGGCCTGAAAATAACTTTCATTTTACCCTGACCACTTAATAATTATTCTGAAAGCTGAAAAGTAGAAGTTGAAACTACCAACTTATCTGCTAAGCTATTATGCTCTCTGGGAATTGATATGAGATCTAAAGCACTAAAGAGTTCCATGGTATCCCAAATTGCATTCATGTACTTCTTCAATCTTTCACTCTTACATGCAAATTTGTTCTTTACTTGGAGAATTACTAAGTCAGAATCACCTTTGATATTTAAAATTTTGATTCCCATACCCTTGGCAATCTCTAATCCTAGTAAGAGTGCTTCATATTTTGCCACATTGTTTGTTGCATCAAACTCTAATCTGAAAGCAAAGTAGTATGACTGCTTGGTTGGAGAAGTAAGAACAATTATTGCCCCTTTACGTAATCTAGAGTGTGCCCCATCAAAGTGCATTTTCCAAACTTCATCAACTTTCTCTTCTTTAAATTTCTCTTTTACCGATGCAAGAAAGTTGGAACAAATTGCATAATTGCTAATGTCATTCATGTGATAAACAAACTCATTCATAGGCTCTTTCAAATCTTCCACATGGAATTTCCACTCCTTTTCCCTAAGAAGTTTCACAAATGAGTTTTCAACGGATGGGATGGTGGCATAAGACAAGTCCATTTGAATATTGCCTCCCATAGTGGCAGCCCATTTTCTAGATAAAAGCATGCCCCATGCATCCAACGCATCAATAACAAGTATGTCCATGGGGAAGGTGATACTAGGAGAAGCTACCAATTTAACTTGAAGATTCAAAATTATCCCATGTGTCACAACTTCCTTGGAATCCATGGCACATACATTATGATAAGGCCTTGTAACTTTTAGATTCAACATATTCATGACATTCTTGGTGATAATATTAGATGAAGCTCCTGAATCATACATGCAATTATGTAGAAGGTCATTGATCATCAAAGATACAAAGAATGGTGGGTGATCTTCCTTTGTCCAATCCATACTATGTAAAATAACAGGGGCATCATCATGATATTCTTTAGGCTTATCCATAGCTTTCCCCTGATATCTCCCAAGACTTTGTTCATTAGATCCCTCTATGGTTTTTAATAACTTGACTTTATGTGAGGGTATCTTAATGAGTTCTAAAACAAGCACCAAAACCTTTGCATTAGATATCCAACTACCCAAATCAACACTCAAATCTGTATTTGGAGGAGTAGAAGCTTTAGGAATGTTCTGATGTGATTTGCTAGTATTATCGTTCCCTTTTCTCTGATAAGTTACTCCTTTATACTTTTCCATTTCTAAGATTTGCTCTGGTGTAGGCTTTTCTCCATATAACTTTGTCACATTGTCAACATTCTTACTTAGTTCCATATTCTGTTTCCATTGATCTACAGTGACCTTGTGAGTCTTGCCTACATTGTTGATGAAATCAGATCTTATAGAATCCCCAACATAGTTGCTTGTCTCGGGAAGTCCTTGCTCATTAATTTGACAAAATACTTGGCAAGTAGACTCTTCATGAATGTCCTCACACGCTCTGCAAAAGGGAGGGGCTTCTTCATTAACCAGATTTGTTGTTTCTTATCGATTTGGTGGTCTCTGATCTTGAGGAGGAACTCTTTTCTGCCACCTCTCATTGTTTTTCCTTAGTTGGAATCTATTGGCATGATTTCTTTCCATGGCAATCAATCTGTTTTGCATGGCATTGAGTTTGGTTGCATGGTTGGCTTCCAATGCCTTAATAACTTCTGTTAATTCCTTTATAGGATCTGAGGAGGAAGCTTTATTATCTGATGCTACAACTTTGTCTTTAGACTCTTACTGCTTAGAAGTATTACCCCTTGTGAAACCGGGAAGGTTGGACTTTCCAGAGGCTTGCATGTTCTTATCAATCTTTATTGACATTTCTTGTGCAATCTTGAGGTTTGTGGGCTCCTTATCTCTAAGTTGGTATCTCATTTCACCGCCAAAAGCCTCAATATAATAAATAAGTATGGCATTGTTTGGAGGCTTGATGTTTGTATGAAGGCTTGAAACCAAATCATTAAACTTCTTGTTGAACTCTTCCATGGTTTCATTCTGATTTTTCTTTATGGTGTTCAGGGTTGCTAACAAGTGACAATGGTCTCTTTTATCCCCCCATCTTTTTGTGAAGGCATTGTTATCCCCAATTCCTAGGGATAACTAAGGAGATGATGTCTCGACGCCCTCAGGTTGCAGACATGGAGTACCAAGAGATAGCTTGACTAGCAGTGTCCACTTGCGCAAACAAAGACCCACCTCACCACCAAAGTTCCAGGTTCATCATGAGGATTTCCAGGACATCAGTTGGCTTCCGAAAGACATTGGGTCTTACTACATGAGGTACAAGCCAGGTATTATGGTGAGTGTCATTTTAATATTTGAGGCATTTGAGTTTGTTGCATTTTAAACTGTTTTTGATTATGTAACGTCCACTTGGAAATTATGCTCGTTGCCCTGTTTCACTTTGGTGGTTGACATTGCACCCTAGTAAGTGGGTCACCTTTAGGGATAGGTTTGCTACTGGGATGTCCTCCTGACAAGTCATCGTGCCATTCCTGGCCATACTTGTCACTTTCCACACTTCATCCCCTCATCTCCTTACCTTTTGGGATTTTCGGGTGTACTGACCCAAGAAGGGATTGTCCCTCATTTCATGGGAAGAAGGGGTTGAAGGACCAGAGGCTTGTAGCTGGAAAAAAGATAAAATCCAATCATGAACCTTCTAGATGCTCGTCCAGGGATCCCGAGGACAATGAAATGTCTCTCGTAAGAAACTGATGGGACCCATGAAAAATGACTAATACAAAATGCCAACCAAGCTGGAGCATGTGTGGGCATTGTTTTTCATGCTTAGGTAAAAGCCCCACACATTGTTTTCAACTTGGGGAAGCATGATGTGACCAGGGTAGAGTCAAGGTGGGCAGTGTTTTTCATGCTTAGGTAGAAGCCCCACCTTGGCTTCAACCTGGAAAAATCTTGAAAGAATAAAAGGCAATAAATGGGCTTGGGAAAAGGTTGCATTGAAAACGAAGGTGCAGCACACCCTCTACAAAGGCACCCATAAATGAGATACTACAATCCCTTGTATGTCATGAACCGCATGCCCAAAAGTCTTTCCCCCATCCATGTCACTTTGTCCACATGACCTAGAGAGGGGTCCACTTGGAAAACGCTCCTAAACTTGAGGTATGATTCACCCGATAGGTCACTTTGTCAACCCTCCCATAACTAAACCTGGCAAATTGCATATGGTCTTTGAGCACTTGTTTATTTTGATGAGGTAGTTTTTAATGTACATGCTTAGATGGCTCTTATATTGATTTGATTTATTATCATGATGCATTTGACTTGAGATCCTTGGAGGGTGTATTCATTGTCTTTGCGGGACCTAGTTGGTGGACAGATTTGGAAGAACGCGCCTAGTTTGGGCTTCCTTGGGGCTTGAAGCCCACAGGTTGGATACCATGGCCCATACATCGGATGAGGATGCTAGCCTTTGGAGGCCTAAGAAGACACCATGGAGGACCTAAACTAGCCCTTAGCCAGCCCAACGTCTTGTTTTTGAGGCTAAAACGTCACATTTTAGAGCTTGACGTCACCCTAGGGATAGGGTTGTGGTGATGGTTTTGTTGCTACTTGACACTTGGCACGTTTTGAAGGGAGAAGGCTTGCCTTGGACGAGGAAGACCTAGTGCATGAGAGGGAGGCCCTAGAAGTCCCAACGACCTCAACTTTCCACTCCAACGAGTTGCAAAAGGTGCCATAACGTCACCCTAGAAGACGGATGACATCACATCAGGGTTTTTTTATGTGCATTTTAAAGTTAAATTTGAATTTTATAATGTAAAGGGGCAAAGTAAGGGTTGACCCCCTACTTTGTGGTTTACCCTAAAATTAAGTGGACAAACACTTTTAGTAGGATTTGTATAAATAGAGATCATTTCTATTTCATTTTGATCATAGCTCTCCCATTGTGAGAAGACTAGTGGCTGAAATTTGTGCCCTACTTGGGAAATTTGGTATCTCTCTTGTGCAAATGATTTTTGGTGATATCTCTTGGTGAATAGTTGAGCTAAGGTGGTGCGCACCTCTTGGAGACTTCTTCTCTTGGTTATGAATGATAATTGCTTGGTGAACTAGGTTTTGATCTTGCATCTCTCTTGGGATTGGTAAGGAAAATCTGCAATTGTTAGTTATTCTTGCTTGTTTCATGATTATTGTTGGTTGAAACCCTGGGAGGAGTATAAGTGCATACACCCTCCATTAAGCTTCATCTCATTTGCTAGTTTATAAGTCATTTATTGCAAGGTTTCTAGGAGGAGTACATGGGTGTACACCCTCCTAGATTTACCTTAGTTTGATTTGCATGCCCTAGGGAGTAAGAGGATTTACACCCCTAGGGATTTTGTTCATCTAACTCATGCTTTTTAAGACTCCATTCACCCAAATTTTAAAGGCACTAATCTGAAGTTTGCATTGGAGAAATAAATTGTTTGCATTGGTAAACGTGATTTAATGAGATATTGATATTGTTCAAGTTGGGATCTATTCTTGACACTTTAGGTTGCTAAGGCCTCTAGGGCATCTAGGTTTGCTTAGTCTTCTTGAAGCTATAACTAAACAAAAGCTACATCCATTAGGGATGCAGCAAATCACTCTCTTGTTGACTCATAACTCACATTTCAACCATCAAAATTTACTAGCAAGCCGCCATAATAATCTACTAGTCTCAGCGCACTTTTTGGCTACTTTACTTGTACTTTTTGTGGGTTGAAATTTTCTATTGTAGCAATAGTTTGCTACAGCCATAAGGCTGATAATATATCTCTGCAATACTTGTTCATAACAGCCTTATCTTTGTGCTAAAGTCTTATGTTTTCATACTTGAGTTCTACTAGTAATTGCTAGATTATCTCTTGCATCATTTGCTTGACTTTTAGCATCTTGTAGCAGCTTAAATAATCTTTTACTTGCTGATATATATTTATGTTGACTGCTGTAAATAGGGACAGCAAGATTAACCTGCTTGTCCATTGGATTGTTTAGCTTGTATCTCGCCTTTTCTTATCTCGGGCAGGTACAATCATCTTCCACAGGTACTCAAGCATTTGGCAGCCATAAACCATCTTCGAGACCCGTTATCAAGCCATTTCTCACTTAGTATCTTGACCTATAGGGGCTTCACTTCCATACTCTCACTTTCCACTTCATTTCCCCCTAGGGTCACCCGGGACTCCCCCTTGTGTTGGATTCTTCCTTCACAAAAGCGAGGGAGGGTTTATCTGAGGTGACAGTGGATAAGCTCTCCCACCGTTATTGTCGTCCAGTGGATTGGGTTGGGCTTTGCCCAACCTACAATTTGCGCGATAACAGGCATCTAACAGATCTTTTAAACTTTTGAACTTATTATCTACACAATCTTCATACCAGTTAGAAGCATCTTCTTTTAATGATAAAACAAACAATTTCATCTTTACATCCTCATAGTCATGTGCAACACACCATTTATTAATGCATCTCCAGAAAGCTTTGATGTGAGTCTTAGCATTGATGGCATTATTTCCTTGGAAACAAGGCAACTTTTCTACAGCATTTTCTGGGATTGCATGAGGATAACCATTTATTGCTGAAAAATCACAAGGATCATATATAGTCATTTCTAAATTAGAATTATTAAAAAGCAAGTGTATATCAGAAATTGACTCGGATCCAAGATGATCAAGAATTCTATGAGAAGTAAGTTTGGCTAACCTCCTATAAACCTTTTCAAGTTCAGGGATGAAATCAACCAAGCCTTGTGAATTCCTTCTTGTAGAATAATTTTTCAAGTTTAGATTTAGTGGAGTCGCCAGATGATTGAGTCTATTTATGATAAACAACAAGCATCAAAAACAAAGAAAAAACAAAAAGGAAAACAAAGGCCGTATTCCGGGAATAAGAAGATTTATCCTCGGGAACGACGCCAAAAAATGTTGTCGCCTTTATACACACCTCGAGTAGCGTGGAAAAATCCTCAATCCACTGGGTGTATCCTTGGGGGCAAGTCTCAAGCCAAGGTGTTGTCACCTGATCCTCGATTCCTCCGTCGAGGCCAACTCCTAGCGAAGCCAAGGGGGTAGTCCCTAAAGAAAATAATCTATGGCTTGAATTAATCTAAGTACAAGAAATTGAATCTAGGAGTTTAAAGACAAGAACAATAGAAAAATATATCAATCTACACTAGCAACATATATGATTCATTCACTAGGATTGCTTATAAAAGAGATATTCAAAACATAAAAGATACTTGCATGAAAGATAATGAAAGTAGATATTGATACTTGCAAGTAAATAACAATAAGCAATAAAGCACTTCAAGATAAATGAAATGCTTGACTTTGTGAAAGCTTGAAGTAAAAGGTTTTAAAAGTAAAGGTAGTGAGACCAATGCCAATTATTGTAAGATGTATGTAATGCTGCTGAAATGAAGATTGCAACTGTTCTTGTAATAATTTATTAAGAGTTTTTTAGGTGGAATGACTATTGTGAGTGCAAGTCACTATGTGAGATGTGTGCAAAGTGGTACAAGAAAGTAAATCTAATCTAGATTTGGCCTCTAAGAGGCTATCCCTCAAATTGGAGGTTGTACTATGCAGATGTCCAACAGGGAGAATATCCCTCTGACTTCGCACAGTAGCTCAAGAGACTGTCGGATGTCCAACATGGGGAGAACCTAGATCTCAAAGTTCTCGTCTGACTTCATACACAATCTCTCTTGCGTTTCCAATCAAGCAATAGCAACTTAAAGATTTCCCTATTAGGACTACTTCACACTGACCAGCCCCAGTTCTGATGTACGCCACACCAAAGATCAAGCCGAAGCTCACAAAGGAGGGGACCAGAGCAATACTAAGGGGCGTTGAGGGGATTGGTTTATTTGCCAAATTGAAATAACTGAAAATAAATTGCAAAAAGGAAATCTAACTAGGAATTGAAATCTAACTAAACTAATCTAACAAAATGAAACCTACTCTAAATGTTTTGCGGTGCTTGTGATAAATTTTAAGGTTAATTTTAACTTTCCTTTAGGTGAGAATTGTAAGTTTGAGCAAAATTGAGCCAAAATGAACAATCACACAAAGACATCGTTTCTCCTAGGGGAAAATGAAGAGTGGGGACTATGTGGCCAACTTATTTTATTAATAAGATTACAATGATATTTTGGGATGTGTGTGGTTCCTTATATGGACAAGACCACTAAGCTTACAAGTTTTCCAAAGTCTTTATTGAAGAAGGAGGTGCTCCCGGGTGTCCCGAAATGTCCAAATCCGCCAAATTTTGGCAGAGTATCCCCTTGTTTAATCACCAACCTGCAAAAAACAGCAAGGTACTTGTCCCAAAATGCTGCAAAACAACTATTAGAAGGTGCATGCAAAGAAAGGTTAAAGTTGCACAAAAGATCTATAAAAAATTCTAAGTGAAAAAACAATTAAACTAGTATTTTACAACACTAAAATAAGCTAAATATTTAACTCTTTTAGTGACTTCTGTTTGTTGTTTGGACAGCAAACAAATGAGCACTTAGTTTGCTAGATATTGAAATAAAATGCTCTTAAAAAGAAACTACTTATTAGCTTTAAAAGATCTAGATAAAGTACTTGCTAAAAAGTTGATTCTTTCCTTAGATCTAGTTTAAGATGAAGACTTGAAACTTGAATCTAGATCTAGAATTGCATGCATGCATAAGTAAAAAAGCTAAATCTAATCTTTCAATTAAAATTCAGATATAACTAATGCATGCAATTTAAAGTAACCAAATAAGATGAGATTTTGTGAAAGAGAAAAAGTGTAAGCTTGAGCTTGGAACTTATTGGGTGATGGGATCTTTCCTTCGTGACAAACTGAGGACCTACATTCTCGAAAGCCTTAAAGCTTGTGGAAGGGACAAACAAGTCCAACCACTTCTTCAAGGATGAGGACCTATAAAGCTTAGAAACACTTGCACAAAACCGTTAAATATCGGTGCTTCCTACACATGAAATCTAGATAGCATGTAATTAATCTAAATTTGCATGCAAATCTTTAACCGCATATGTAAAAAGACAAAAGATCCTAAGATACAAACTAGTTTAAAGGATCTTTCCTACCGGGTGACAACACCCCTTCAAAGGCCAACAACAACAAATAGAATGCTAACAAAATAAGCAAAGGTTACCTCATATATGAATTGCTAAACATCAAACATCCACACAAAGAATGCTAGCCACCATATGACCTCCAAAGTCTTCTTTATTCCAATGAAAATATTACATCAATAGTACATCAAGCCAAGACCATACTCCCATTAACCAAACAATGGAGGAGATGACTTGCTTATATCGCAATTTGGGTGACAATCCCAAAGCAAATTCGTGTGACAAGTGGAAGAGGGCGCACTTCTTTATGAGGGCAAGTGGCAAGAGGAGGAGTAGATGGAATGACACCTCTCCACTTGATGAGATGACTCGCCATACACAAGAGAGAGATGTGAGCTTGAGAACTCGCCACATGTGTGAGGTAGGAGGAGAGGGCGAATCATCCCTCTTGGGATTGACGCCCCTCCTCTAGAATGTGCCAAGTATGCAAGAGAGGGCAAGTCCCAACTTTGGGATCTCCTCTCTTGGACACCTCAACACCTAACTCGCCTTCTCTCTTGAGTTCGCTTGCCACCTCTCCTTTGACTCAAGAMATGAGAGAAACATGTCCCCGACATGTTTCCTCAATTAAAGGCTTGCTGATTTTTTATTATTTTTTGCCTTTTTATTGACTTTTTTGAGWGAAAGTGGTTTTAAGTGATTAAATAATCACTATTTACCCTCAAAAAGGTGTTACTTAGGTAAAGTGGGTATTCTGGATGTGAAAACGAATACCCCCAAGGAATACAATGCCTCCTGGTACCAATTTCCTAACTTATGACTTATTTACAAATAAAAAATCTCGTTTTGCGGGAAATTTTTTATTGACTGAAAACATTAAAAAATCCTAGGGGGCACTTAGCGCAATTTCCATATGACTCAATTTTGATGGCTAGCATGGTAATATACATTAGACACTAGGCTTAGATTTTCCAAGCTAAGGCCTAGCCGTCAATACACACTCCAACTTTGGAGGAAATGGGTAAGAAAACTCAAAAATTATAACTCCCTTAAAAATTAATTCAAGCAAGAAATAATTAATGAGTGAAAAAAACACTCTAGAGTTATGCACTCATGTTTAAGTCTTAGGAGGCTAAGCCTTTTACAAATTCATCATGCTAGGTTCATCTTATTACAATGCCCCATGGGGGGATGGAAATGCGTTATAGAGAAGAAAGAGAAAAGGTGACCAAAATGGTCGACTAGAGTTCTGAACTCTGATTTTGAACACATCCATGTTCAATCTTTGGTGGCTCAACTCTGCAAGTCCATCCTAGTGCAACTTGATGGGTAACACTACCTAATGGCATTTACATTTGACATGACTCCATCCGTATGTTGTATTGGACTTGTGTCCATGCCCCAGATTGATGGCTACATTGGATCACTTGAGCCCCTCTTTGGACAATATACTTTGCATGGATATGAGCATTGGTCCTTTGGAGGACTTTGAAGAGACCACCTTGCAAACTTCTTGGAGGACACCCCACTTCTTATGAGGACATTAGGCTTCCTATGAGAACGTCACACCTTGTAGAGACAACCTTGCACTTTGGGGAGGACGTGGCACCTTTTTTAGGCGACTTTGCACCTTTTGGAGATGACTTTACACTTGGATGATGAAACATTATACCCTTTGGAGGGAACATTCCACTTTGAGAGCCTCTACACATGACTTTTGACATTATTTCAGTGAACCGTCCACTTTTGGAGACCACGCGTGTGACTTTGAGCATGCATTTATGGAGGATGTCTTACCTTTTGAGTATTTTACTTCATCTTGGGAGCATCGTTGGGGGTCTTTTGACCCATCCTCCCTTGTATCATGGATATTTTATGTAATATGACCTTATCTCTAGGGCTTGTAGAGAGATAAAGGCATTTTTATATTTTCTTGGGGTTTAAGCTAGGAAAATATTGTTATTTTAATGAGAAGGGTGCTAGAGATCTCATATAAATAGAGAAGCACTTTTCATTTGTGAATCATTACTAGAACTTGTAGAGAACATTACTTGTCTACTTTTTCTCTTCTATATTTGTTATGGATCTATGTTGCTGGAAACGCCCCCCCGGTTGGCATACTTGTACCTGAAATACCTGGAAACGTCGAAAGGGTACGAAACGCCTTGGAAATGTTGCTAGCCATACCACACAGTGTTTCCAAATTGGAAACGTTGTACGATACGACCAGCGGCGTTTCCAAATTTGGAAACGTTGTATGGTATAACCGGTGGTGTTTCCAAGGCGTTTCGGTCATTTTTAGTGATGTTCTGAGCACTTTTTGGAAGTTTCCAAGCTGATCTAAGTGCCCGAGAAGGGCATGGGACCCATAGGGAAATGTCACCTTGTCTGTGCCAACAACCCTTTAAGACAAAACAAAGATAAGAGACTGAGCTTTGAGGAGTTTATGACCTCGGTAATTAATCTAAGTTGCACGAAACAAGGAAACGTTTCCAAGTTTCCGAAACCGGGACGGTACGAAACAGGCCCCGAAAAAATGGAAATGTCCGAGGAAACACCGAGGGAAACGCCGTATATAAAAAAATTAAAAAATATATATGTATATATAGTTTTTTTTAAATAAGACATTATATTGCAAGAAAAACATAATGATGCAAAAAAATGCAATAATGATGCAAGAAAAAC
>JZKD02S1674774.1:31882-43756 GCA_000966675.3 Picea glauca
TGACAAGGTTTTCCAGCCTCCTTCGATTACTTTACCTCGCTATGTCACCAAGGGTGTAGTTGGGAAACATGTCCCTTGTCTTGAGTTTTCTCCGGAGCAAAGCCTTCTTTTAGAATTCAAGGCTAGGTTGAATACCTTAAGAAGAAGTTTATTATTTCAGCCTTTCAGCTTTCCCTTAGAAAATTGTCAATCATCCTCTAGGATCTTGCTAGTCCCTTCCCAGACATCAGGATGTGATGACGTCCAAGGTAGCCAACCTTCAGACTCTTTGAGTCAGTGTTTTGAGCCTTTGATTTTTCTCGATCCCTTTCTGAGCTGGATTGAGCACTTTCCTAGAAGTGTGACTTGGCATAATTTTGTCCCTCCCTCCCGCCTCCATGAGCTAGACTTTATGATTTCCGATGATAGGATACATGCTCTAACTCATGTTATTTTTGTGCTTAACTTGTCATTGTTTTGGTTTATGATGAAGCACAGAGGCAGGTATTATGAGATATTGCTAGGATGGTTTCACTGGTTATTTGACTACACCAAGCATTCAACCAACAAGTAAGTAGAGGTAGGTAGGCATTTTCATCCATTGTATATACCATCTGCATATCATGTTAGCATTTCATTTTCATATTGTATTCTTCCATTATATATATGTATGCTTATGATAGATTAGAGTTGCTCTTTTATTATCATATATGAACAAGGGGTGATATCACCACCCTAGGGATTATTGATGCATTTTGTTGAGATCTAACAAGCACGGGTCATACCAGAGATGTTGAGGTTCTCATGCGTTCTACGGTGAGCACATGTCCCCGAGTTGGAGCCAGATGTTATCCACTACCCTAGGGATAACTAAGGAGATCATGTCTCGAGGCCCACAGGTCCTAGACATGGAGTGTCGAGAGTCAGATCACTTGAGCATGGCCCCGGAGGGCCTCTCTTTTCTTCAGTGCAGCCCATTTATCAGCAACAGCAATATCCATCCCACCAGCCTCATCCTGAAGTAGCAGTAAGTCTTGCTCCATGAGGTAATCAGTCTGGGTATCATGGTATGTGTCACTCTGATTATTGAAGCACTTGAATATGTTGCATTGAATTCTCCTTCATTTGATAATGTTTGCTTGGAAATTATGCTCTTTAACTTGTTCATACCTTGAAGGGTGACATGATGCCCTAGTGAGTTGATCTCCCTTTAGGATGGGTTTCCACTGGGTGGGTCTGTGAAAGGTCATCGTCCGTTCCCTCCATACTTAGCACTTTCCATCTTTATTCCTTTCATTTTCCCCTATCTTTATTCGGGCATTGGGATTTGCCACACTAGGAAGGGTTGTACCTTGCCTTGTGGGAAGAAGGGGCTAAAGGCCCAGAGGGTAAAAGTAGTTGGCAAGAGTTAAAAGCCGAAAATGAAACCTTTGAGATGCCTTGCTCAGGGGTTTTCGAGAAAGCAATAAAAAGCTTCTCAGTAAGAAAAGGGAACCCATAAGATAAATAAACACTCAAGGTATTAGTTGGTGGATGGGAGGTCTCATCATGAGTCGGCCTATTATGACCATGAGCATGTAGCGGTATGACACTACCATCTATCTGGTCACCAAACCAGTGTAGTGGCTCTTGGTGGCATAGCCAGGAGAAAGGGGGTCTCATCACGAGCCAGCCTTCATCTCCGTGAAATGCTTGTGGATAACGTTGTCACCTCTGGTCACTAAGCTAGGACAGTGTCCCTCAACTTTTCCCTTGAAGCATAAAAGAAAAATATCAAAAGCAATGAAGCTAAGAATAAAAGGCATTGAATGGGCTAGGAAAAAATGGCATCTATGACAAGGTGCAGCCTGCCCTCTACAAAGGCACCCACAAGTAAGATCTACATTTCCATGTTATCACTGCACCCCATGCCCAAACACTTACCCCACGCCACATCACACACTAAGTGTGGTCTGAAATTTGCACCCTATTTGGGAGTTATTGGCTGAAATAGGGAGGTGCACTTGTCTTGGAGGCTAAAATTTGCAACTTGGATCATTTCTTGGTGAAATTACTTGGCAATCTAGGGGTTTATTGCTTGATTATTCTTGGTGAAGTAAGTAAATCTGCAATTCTTCATTTCATTTGAATGGTTATGGTATATTTGCTTATTCATGTTAAAGATTATGAAATTGCTTGCTTGACAAACCCTAGGAGTAAAGGATTTAAGTTACTACTTCTTTGCTCTTCATTTGCTAGACTTTACTAAGGTGATTTAACTTAGATAAGCTTCTAAAGCCCTAAATACTAGCACTCTAGAAGCTATTATCTAGTTATTGTTGCTCTTATTACCTTTTCAATAGTCTAAAGAAAGAAGATTTGCTAGGGCCTAAAATTGTTTACTCTCTAGTGAATTTATCTTTAGGGTTTGGATGTTTGAGGCCTTGAAGTGCAAACACCTCCTCCATCCACCTCTTCTCCTTAGACAAGTATAATCATTGATGCTGCTACCTCCAAGTAAAAACCGTCACCTATTGACTCCATTACCAATAAAGGCACTAGTCTACTCACTCTAGTGAACGATTGACCAAATAAACACTCAAACCTTCTTCCTTGAAGTTTTTTCTAACTTCTACTAACCCTAAACTAGACTAATTCACTAGCTAACTTTCTTCTGTTGCAAATCACTGCTACAGCCATACTAATTCATATTAATTTGCTGCATACACCTACATAACTTGCACCTAACTCATTCAAAAATTATTTGTAAGAATTTCCAAACAATCTACTAGATTAATGCTAAGTTTACATGGTGTTTTCTTGCAATTCTAAGCACTAGAACTTGTTGTTACAAAAGATTGCTAGAGTCATTTAACTGCAGCAAATTCTCTGCAAAATTAACATTTAAGGCTAGCCAGACATTGCCAAATTTGCTTGTGACAATTAATTATCATTATGCCTAGTTAAAGCTATATTTTCTTGTCTTTTTCAAGCAATTTCAAGGCATATTCTTTTCAGTTGTTACAAAATACTTATTGTTGTTGTAAACTATTACATTGCTGCAATTTTATATCAGCTAGCTTATTTTTCAAAGGTTCATGGTCTTATCAAGCACTAACATCATTTTTGTACTTGAAAGTTGCCATATTTTCTTTGTTGTCTTGTTCTGGGCAGGTACACTCCATTTTTACCATTGCTTCATCCTTTAAAGACCTTAAGTACCTTTTGACTTGAGTGACCAGTGAGAGGGGGATTTTCTTGCATTCTTGCCTTAGTTTTATCAGCCCTTCAAGTCACTAAGGACGTCTCCCTTGGGGTAACTTTGATATACTCCTAAACAGAAAGGGGTTTCCTATTAAGGTGACAGTGATAGGTCACCCCCTGTTACGCCAATCTTGCATTTACTTGCCTTGGGCAAGTACAGATTGTGCGATAACAGGTCCTATGGTCATTAGCTTCTGATTTTGCTAGTGGAATGTTTACATAAGAAGTTCCAATTATAAATAAAGATTTTGTGATTTTAAAATCTTTCCATTATTTTGTTGCCAAGAAAACATTATGCATTCTAGTATCCACTAACCTACACTATTTGAGAAGAAAAACTATAGCTTGCATTCATAAGAATGTAATAGAAGGAAAAGTGATACCATCAACAGACCTTCATCTCAAAAGCTTCTTTGCTTGTAGTTGTAGGGAAACTGTTGAGAGGCATATCAATAAGTGTTGTGAATCCCCCTGTTAAAAAGTACTGCCATCAAAACTGTTCCTTTGGGCCATAAAAGTTTCGCAAATGTTTACTATATAGGATCTTTTACACAAAAATACCATAAGCATTGATTGCATTTATTCTTATAATGTAGAAGAAAAGTCACAATAAGTAAATTTTGCAAAAGATCTGAATCCACTGGATACTAGATCGAAACATACAAATATAACAAAAAATCCTTTCTTCATACAGACCTTTTTCATCCTAAGATATTAAATATTTTATGATATTTACTCATACATTGGACAGCATTATCATAATCAAGCATAGTAAGCCATCTGTTTCTGCATTCACAATATACAGGTTTCAGAGCCAAAACCGCCTTGGTGCATGCCTAGAAATGCTTGTCAAAATGATTTGGATGTGTTCCCATAACATACTCTTTTTGGTTGTGGGCTTGGTTTGTGGCTTTAATGTTTTCACCTTATCCCTTCAATATAAAATGAAAACAGCTCCAAACATTATTATTAGTTATGCTTAACATTCTGCAGAATGAAGATGCCAGGCCTTTTACTCCCAAATGTGAAAAAAAGACAAGAACCCCATTAGCCAGAAAAGCACCTACCTGCAGCGGCTGCCTTAGTTCCTGTCACAAATCCTTCCCATTCAACTCTTCCAGGATCATTTAGATGCACGTGCCTGCATTATGAAGATAGAAATTGTATTTGTTGATTAAAACAGGCATTTCATCCATTTACGTCTGTAAATAAACATGTACTTCACCTAAAGAACAGCTAATGAATAGAAACAAAGCATAAATAATTTCATTAATCTTCTGCTATCCTGCAAAGCAAAACGGATGGGGGCATAGTGGGTTCAGAGCTAAATAATTAAGATAATTTGAAACATAACTTTGTGCACACAGCCTAAGGCTAAAACTTATGCTGCTGTGGTCCCAAATAAATAATAATAAAGCATTATTTATAATGCAGATACAAATTTGGCAACAGCACAGGATAGGAAGAAAATATGTGATTTAAGCATTTCCAAATAAAGTCTGCAAATGCAATGATATGTTCTTTCTATGGATGTGCATAGCAACAATGAAATTGTTGACAAATTTCTATGAAAACGTACACATCAATAAGACCTGGCATGATAACAGCATTTCCATAGTCAATCACATGTACTCCCTTTGTTTGTTTCTGTGCCTTCTCTCGGTTGACCACAGACACAATGCGCTCTTCATTTATTTCCACTGAGAACAAGGTAAACAAATTTCATGTGAGCTACATTTAAATATAACTAAATATGCTTGTCATACATTTGCCATCATAATTGCTTAAAAATAATTCTAAAATGCCCAGCATATTCTAATATTTTATTGATAGCAAAATTATCCCCAGCTTTTTACAAAAAAAAAAGGTATTCCCCACTTAAGAAAGATTTCTATATGTAAAGGAAATGCTGGGGAAAAGTATATGACGGATTTGCACTTTCAGAGTTAAGAAGCAATAAAGAATAAGTGTCAATATTGTAGAGCAAGTGATAATACTATACAGAAAAGAACTCCAAGATACAAAACAAGAGCTGCTAAACAGTGAGAAAAAGATCCTGATTCATGCTGAGAGCTCAGATGTGGCACAGAGGACAACCAGGAACCCCCAGAAGAATTCATGGTTACTTACTGAATGCACAAGTTTGTGTAGGAGACAGATGGAAAAGAATGTCATAAGCAGAACACAATAGGACATCAGATGCCCTACCCTAAACTGTACAGTTGTATTAATGAATGAAAGAATGCATTTAATTGCAGAAAACAATGAGATTGTAAGGGTGGAGACACTATATAGACTGTAGTCCAGCTGGGGACTGTGAGATCAAACCTTGCACAATGTACGCGTTACAACAGACATTCTCAGCTGCAGAAAACAATGAAACTGTTAGAGTGGAAATGCTCTGTAGACCATAGCCCAGTGAGGGACTGTGAGGTTAGACCTCGTGCAATGAAATCAGCATGTTTTTCAAGAATACAATATACTCAAATTGCTAACAGCCAATCCTCTAGAAGAAGTGCATAGTGTTAAAATAAAGATGTCTTGCTAAAAATAGTAATGTCTCGCATGTTGCCCGAAAAAAGCTCATCGGCATCGTGAGCTCGCAAGGATCCCAAATATGTAATCACCTCTGAGATGCGGACCTCCAAACTCAGGCCCCTAGAAAATAAGAATATGCTGAAGTAGCAATTTTCTCCAAAACTGATGAATATGCCTCTGAAATGCCTCTGCTCTGAAAATGGATTCTGATCCATGGAAAACCTGTCTCTTAACCCTCCAGTTGCACAAGCAAATCTGGGGGTTAACAATGGCGACTCAAGGGGACGAGATCCTCCTATGAGATGTCAAGAATCTCAAAACCTCTGTACTCTACACCTGTAAATAAATGATCTTTGGAAAATCCAACTTGTAGACCACTGGGTAATGGAGTCAAATGCATGGTGCCTCAGTTGATCAGCTGAAAGGAGGACTTACCCATGCATGCCCATCTACAACCACTACCTGCAATCCACCTATCATGTGTGCTCCTCCCACTAGAAAATGATCTAAAGTCGACAAATAGGAGAAAGCCACCTAGTCAGGTGTCAATAAGGAAAATACCTGCTAAGAATGAAGGAACCCACCAATGAGGCTAATGGGCCCTAAGGTATGAGCACTGCCTGTCAATGTGAATGATGCTCTGAACTCGAACACTAACTAAACTCTCCAATCAAGACCCAATGATGACCAGTCTTGTTGAATGTGAGACGATTGCCAATGAGGCTAACAGCCATCAAGGTGCTATAGCTTATAAACCATTCCTCAAATGATGTGTTAGAGTTGATATTGCTAAGAGGAAGGCAATGATGAAAACCTTTCCCTCAGCAAGAAGCGAAAAACAGGAAGTAGAAGAAATGGTGCCATATCCCTAAAGGTTGGATGAGAAGCTGACTGACTGAAGAGGATAACTCAATGCAATGACTGTAATGTCCCCATTTTGGGACATTATAACATTACAAAGTGTTATTCCTACCAAAGTAGCCAAATAGGGGTGACAGAGAGTTTGGGAGATATTGAGGGGTTTTATTGGGCCAGACTTGCATCGTTTATCATCAGGATCCATTCCTCACAGCTTGGCTTTGGTTCCGTTGCATTCCGACGATTTCCGTAATTTTGAGTTATTATGGGTCATATCTTAATTAAATTCACTAAGAAGGTCATAATGGGCATATTACTTGGAGANTCACCTATTGACTCCATTACCAATAAAGGCACTAGTCTACTCACTCTAGTGAACGATTGACCAAATAAACACTCAAACCTTCTTCCTTGAAGTTTTTTCTAACTTCTACTAACCCTAAACTAGACTAATTCACTAGCTAACTTTCTTCTGTTGCAAATCACTGCTACAGCCATACTAATTCATATTAATTTGCTGCATACACCTACATAACTTGCACCTAACTCATTCAAAAATTATTTGTAAGAATTTCCAAACAATCTACTAGATTAATGCTAAGTTTACATGGTGTTTTCTTGCAATTCTAAGCACTAGAACTTGTTGTTACAAAAGATTGCTAGAGTCATTTAACTGCAGCAAATTCTCTGCAAAATTAACATTTAAGGCTAGCCAGACATTGCCAAATTTGCTTGTGACAATTAATTATCATTATGCCTAGTTAAAGCTATATTTTCTTGTCTTTTTCAAGCAATTTCAAGGCATATTCTTTTCAGTTGTTACAAAATACTTATTGTTGTTGTAAACTATTACATTGCTGCAATTTTATATCAGCTAGCTTATTTTTCAAAGGTTCATGGTCTTATCAAGCACTAACATCATTTTTGTACTTGAAAGTTGCCATATTTTCTTTGTTGTCTTGTTCTGGGCAGGTACACTCCATTTTTACCATTGCTTCATCCTTTAAAGACCTTAAGTACCTTTTGACTTGAGTGACCAGTGAGAGGGGGATTTTCTTGCATTCTTGCCTTAGTTTTATCAGCCCTTCAAGTCACTAAGGACGTCTCCCTTGGGGTAACTTTGATATACTCCTAAACAGAAAGGGGTTTCCTATTAAGGTGACAGTGATAGGTCACCCCCTGTTACGCCAATCTTGCATTTACTTGCCTTGGGCAAGTACAGATTGTGCGATAACAGGTCCTATGGTCATTAGCTTCTGATTTTGCTAGTGGAATGTTTACATAAGAAGTTCCAATTATAAATAAAGATTTTGTGATTTTAAAATCTTTCCATTATTTTGTTGCCAAGAAAACATTATGCATTCTAGTATCCACTAACCTACACTATTTGAGAAGAAAAACTATAGCTTGCATTCATAAGAATGTAATAGAAGGAAAAGTGATACCATCAACAGACCTTCATCTCAAAAGCTTCTTTGCTTGTAGTTGTAGGGAAACTGTTGAGAGGCATATCAATAAGTGTTGTGAATCCCCCTGTTAAAAAGTACTGCCATCAAAACTGTTCCTTTGGGCCATAAAAGTTTCGCAAATGTTTACTATATAGGATCTTTTACACAAAAATACCATAAGCATTGATTGCATTTATTCTTATAATGTAGAAGAAAAGTCACAATAAGTAAATTTTGCAAAAGATCTGAATCCACTGGATACTAGATCGAAACATACAAATATAACAAAAAATCCTTTCTTCATACAGACCTTTTTCATCCTAAGATATTAAATATTTTATGATATTTACTCATACATTGGACAGCATTATCATAATCAAGCATAGTAAGCCATCTGTTTCTGCATTCACAATATACAGGTTTCAGAGCCAAAACCGCCTTGGTGCATGCCTAGAAATGCTTGTCAAAATGATTTGGATGTGTTCCCATAACATACTCTTTTTGGTTGTGGGCTTGGTTTGTGGCTTTAATGTTTTCACCTTATCCCTTCAATATAAAATGAAAACAGCTCCAAACATTATTATTAGTTATGCTTAACATTCTGCAGAATGAAGATGCCAGGCCTTTTACTCCCAAATGTGAAAAAAAGACAAGAACCCCATTAGCCAGAAAAGCACCTACCTGCAGCGGCTGCCTTAGTTCCTGTCACAAATCCTTCCCATTCAACTCTTCCAGGATCATTTAGATGCACGTGCCTGCATTATGAAGATAGAAATTGTATTTGTTGATTAAAACAGGCATTTCATCCATTTACGTCTGTAAATAAACATGTACTTCACCTAAAGAACAGCTAATGAATAGAAACAAAGCATAAATAATTTCATTAATCTTCTGCTATCCTGCAAAGCAAAACGGATGGGGGCATAGTGGGTTCAGAGCTAAATAATTAAGATAATTTGAAACATAACTTTGTGCACACAGCCTAAGGCTAAAACTTATGCTGCTGTGGTCCCAAATAAATAATAATAAAGCATTATTTATAATGCAGATACAAATTTGGCAACAGCACAGGATAGGAAGAAAATATGTGATTTAAGCATTTCCAAATAAAGTCTGCAAATGCAATGATATGTTCTTTCTATGGATGTGCATAGCAACAATGAAATTGTTGACAAATTTCTATGAAAACGTACACATCAATAAGACCTGGCATGATAACAGCATTTCCATAGTCAATCACATGTACTCCCTTTGTTTGTTTCTGTGCCTTCTCTCGGTTGACCACAGACACAATGCGCTCTTCATTTATTTCCACTGAGAACAAGGTAAACAAATTTCATGTGAGCTACATTTAAATATAACTAAATATGCTTGTCATACATTTGCCATCATAATTGCTTAAAAATAATTCTAAAATGCCCAGCATATTCTAATATTTTATTGATAGCAAAATTATCCCCAGCTTTTTACAAAAAAAAAAGGTATTCCCCACTTAAGAAAGATTTCTATATGTAAAGGAAATGCTGGGGAAAAGTATATGACGGATTTGCACTTTCAGAGTTAAGAAGCAATAAAGAATAAGTGTCAATATTGTAGAGCAAGTGATAATACTATACAGAAAAGAACTCCAAGATACAAAACAAGAGCTGCTAAACAGTGAGAAAAAGATCCTGATTCATGCTGAGAGCTCAGATGTGGCACAGAGGACAACCAGGAACCCCCAGAAGAATTCATGGTTACTTACTGAATGCACAAGTTTGTGTAGGAGACAGATGGAAAAGAATGTCATAAGCAGAACACAATAGGACATCAGATGCCCTACCCTAAACTGTACAGTTGTATTAATGAATGAAAGAATGCATTTAATTGCAGAAAACAATGAGATTGTAAGGGTGGAGACACTATATAGACTGTAGTCCAGCTGGGGACTGTGAGATCAAACCTTGCACAATGTACGCGTTACAACAGACATTCTCAGCTGCAGAAAACAATGAAACTGTTAGAGTGGAAATGCTCTGTAGACCATAGCCCAGTGAGGGACTGTGAGGTTAGACCTCGTGCAATGAAATCAGCATGTTTTTCAAGAATACAATATACTCAAATTGCTAACAGCCAATCCTCTAGAAGAAGTGCATAGTGTTAAAATAAAGATGTCTTGCTAAAAATAGTAATGTCTCGCATGTTGCCCGAAAAAAGCTCATCGGCATCGTGAGCTCGCAAGGATCCCAAATATGTAATCACCTCTGAGATGCGGACCTCCAAACTCAGGCCCCTAGAAAATAAGAATATGCTGAAGTAGCAATTTTCTCCAAAACTGATGAATATGCCTCTGAAATGCCTCTGCTCTGAAAATGGATTCTGATCCATGGAAAACCTGTCTCTTAACCCTCCAGTTGCACAAGCAAATCTGGGGGTTAACAATGGCGACTCAAGGGGACGAGATCCTCCTATGAGATGTCAAGAATCTCAAAACCTCTGTACTCTACACCTGTAAATAAATGATCTTTGGAAAATCCAACTTGTAGACCACTGGGTAATGGAGTCAAATGCATGGTGCCTCAGTTGATCAGCTGAAAGGAGGACTTACCCATGCATGCCCATCTACAACCACTACCTGCAATCCACCTATCATGTGTGCTCCTCCCACTAGAAAATGATCTAAAGTCGACAAATAGGAGAAAGCCACCTAGTCAGGTGTCAATAAGGAAAATACCTGCTAAGAATGAAGGAACCCACCAATGAGGCTAATGGGCCCTAAGGTATGAGCACTGCCTGTCAATGTGAATGATGCTCTGAACTCGAACACTAACTAAACTCTCCAATCAAGACCCAATGATGACCAGTCTTGTTGAATGTGAGACGATTGCCAATGAGGCTAACAGCCATCAAGGTGCTATAGCTTATAAACCATTCCTCAAATGATGTGTTGGAGTTGATATTGCTAAGAGGAAGGCAATGATGAAAACCTTTCCCTCGGCAAGAAGCAAAAAACAGGAAGTAGAAGAAACGGTGCCATATCCCTAAAGGTTGGATGAGAAGCTGACTGACTGAAGAGGATAACTCAATGCAATGACTATAATGTCCCCATTTTGGGACATTATAACATTACAAAGTGTTATTCCTACCAAAGTAGCCAGATAGGGGTGACAGAGAGTTTGGGAGATATTGAAGGGTTTTATTGGACCAGACTTGCATCGTTCATCATTAGGATCCATTCCTCACAACTTGGCGTTGGTTTCGTTGCATTCCAACGATTTCCGTAATTTTGAGTTATTATGGGTCATATCTTAATTAAATTCACTAAGAAGGTCATAATGGGCATATTACTTGGAGAAACCTAAGATGATGAGAAGTGACTTTCGGTGGCCGAAGAAGCCATCAGGATGGATAAATCACTTTTTAGAGGCAAAATGGTTAATTAATTAATTAATTAAGTGATTAAGTGATTTAATCAAGGAATAATAAAATAAAGTAAAAGTCACTTGGAGGGAAAAGGTCAACAACGAATTAGGGTTTCGGGAAGCTATAAAGGAAGGGTAAAGCAACCTAATTCATAATTAGGTTATGATTTGATATTGAGATATTTGCAGAGGAGGAGGAAATCGACCCCCTTATTGTTTTGTGGATTTCTGGAGGAAACCACCACCATTGACCGGTTTTGGTGTTGAGAGACACACCCTCGCCTATCGGAGATACTGTTGTCGCCCTTATGCACACTTGCAGACGTGAGCTAAGTCCCGCTCACTTAGTGTGCCCTCGGAGACACAATGTCTAAGTTCCTGCCCACACTGTCACCTTGACAGGAACT
>JZKD02S1674774.1:78941-92494 GCA_000966675.3 Picea glauca
CCATAGGAGAGGTTGTGGGATCCGTGCTAGGGTAAAGAAACAACCTCAAACCAATAAAAACGAATTTTCATTGGAGAGACAAAAAAGGGGGGCGTAACTCTCTTGGAGAGCGCTCTACAATGTCAAAAATCAAATAAAATGAAGGGATGAGTGCGGTGGAGTGAGTGGGGTCACCTCTAGGGGTGATGTAGAGGTCAAATGAAGTGAAAGCTCAAGAGAGGGGGCCACACTCAAGTCACAAATTAATTAAAAAATGAAAAACGTCAATCCCCCTAGGGGGGCATGATTTTTGAGTGTGGAGGTGGTGAAAGGGGTTAGACAAGGTTGAAAAAGGTTGGGAGGCTAAAGTTATGCTTAGGGGGTCTCTCTCTAACCATCCTTTCAACTTTTCACATCCTCTAACTCATTATTACAACTTTTACATTTTTGTCATGTTTGGACTTTAGCAATTAAAATTGCTGTTTTAGACTGACTGACACTCCGGGTGGACAAAAACCCATGGCTAAAGTTGTCCGACTGAGCTGAAACTTGGTCCATGGATGTAGGGGGTGCCATTCCATTTCTTTTGAGCACAAATACCTCTATCAGAAATCCAAGGACCTAGTTTTTACAATTATTGCTCAAAAATAATTAATTAATTAAATAATTAAACCTCCAAACTTAGGGAAATTTGATTAAAAATTAATTAATTAAAAAGAAACTAACTTAGACTCGACGAAATTCCGCGAAACTTTCTAAGATGTCTTGCATGGTCATTTACAATGATTTCCCTATAATAGTTACCAAAACATAAGCCCACTAGAACGCCGTTCACCACTTTGGAGGAATTATTGCAAGTGTGAGGGAAAAACTCAAGGGAAATCAACCAGGCTAAAAGCCCAATTGGTATCCTAAGGATAAAAAACCCTCGGTGAAAGGAACTCTCCCAGTGAACCGATCCCAAGGTAACTGACCTAGACATGACTCATGCAGACCTATTACATTATTAACCTACGCAGGGGTGCGGAAATTCCAATTACAAAATAAAGTGCTGGGCCAAACACATGCCCTATAGGACCAAAAGTCTTTGACAACATGGCATCTGATGATGCATCTCTTCACGACACATGAGTTGACCACCTGTGTTGGAGAGGCGGTCAACATCTAGCTCCACATGGGGATGTGTGTTCGATCTTCTCACTTGAGACGGAGAGCATACGAGAATCCAACACCTACAACCGAGTGCTCACCAATAACCAACATAAGAATACATTTATACATGATTAAATCAATGAATGCTATATACAATATTTACAAAATGAAATAACTAAAGTACAACATCATTATTTTACAACAAATGAAATCTATAGTAATTTTTTTTTCTAAGTACACATTGACATAGTGAATGAAATAATACAAAATTAAAATACAAGGAAAGGTTAGAGATACGTTACAACCACCCATGCAATGGGTGAAATGATGCCACAAGTGTCTGAAACATCCTTGTCCAGGATGACTCATCGAAGACCCCTTCCCAAGTTTTATCAACTTGTAACTTTTTGTGAGGAAGAACCAACGAAGTACCATGCTCCTTCTTCCTTTCAACCAAACACTGGAATATGACAAGCCGTGTAAACTCTGAATACTTTGCTGCTCATGACTGTCAAGGTGGGAAGCCAACCAATACTCATAATGATATGACATTGTTAAACTGAAGTTGCCTTCCATTTCCACATAATTCTGCATTAACTCATCTTCTGGTTGAGAGGTTGAAAAAGAACATACCACAAGAACCATCATACTGTTTTCTTCAAGATTTTCAAAGTTACCCTTCAAAAAGATTGGTTCCATGGGAGGAGGGTGAGGACTTGAATCATCTAGATATTCAACATTTTCAAACTCAGATTCCTTTATCTCCTCAAAATTAGTAACTAGCTCATCCATGGATTCATCCGGAGTCTCCCAGTGAATTTCCTCATCTTCTTCACTGTCAAGCTCAAGTTCAAGGGGGTCCGGATATTCAATATAAGCTTCATCTTCTGCAAGGTGAGCCTCCAATTGATCTTCCAGAGCCACAAATTGTTCATTCATGGCTTCAAACTGTTTGGCATGGGCCAATTGCATGGCCTCAAGCTCTTTAGTATGGGCACAATGCATGTTCAGAATTATTTCTTTAAGCTCCTTAACGAGATCTGGTGGAGTATCTTCTTCTGTGTCTGAACTGATTGTGTCCATATCTGGGAGGTTCTTTCCCCTCCATCTTTCCATAAAGTCATCATCCGATTCATGTGGAAACATGCTAACTTCATCCAAAAACCCTTTCCAGTTCAAGGATGCAGAGAACAAGCCGTGAGTTCCTTCTCGAAGAAAACTTTGTCAATTTATTTTAAAGTGGAGTTCAGAGTTCAGGAAGTTGTGATCAAGGGGGGATGGACTCTAATGCCTCCTTCCTTCTCCTATTGTGTCACTGTTGTAAATCCTTCAATCCTATCCCAAGTTGTTCTTAAGGGGGGATGTTAGGATATTTAGACACTTAGGATTTAGTTAAGATCTACTTGGTCTAATGTGTCGTTAGGTAAAAGTGTGGTTCTTAGTGTGCTTCCTTAGTATGCATTTGTAGTTAGGAAATCCGATGGTCACGATGTGTTCCCGACATAGAGTGATCTGACGGTTCATATTCTCCTCGATCTTAATGACCATTGATCCATGGCTTAACACCCTATTGGTCCATGATCTCTATTTAAAGAGCATGGAGGGTCATTTTCCGATGATCGATTGTGAGAAACTCTCTTGTAAAATCTCTCTGTAATCTTTTTCTTTTGCATTAATAAACTGCTCCAAGTGGCTGCGTTGGCTGGGGCCGTGAATGTTTCCCCGTAGGGGTTTTACCACGTCAAAACATCGGTGTGTTGATCTTTGATCTGGTTGTGTGAGTGGTTACTGAAGGTGTTCTTCTTGTTAAAGTTTCAGCTATTATTAGGTTACTTTCAATTTACTAGATAACAATAGCATAGATAGGATCACTGAGAGAAACACAATCACAAGTGTACATAAGCATTTATCCTGGGAAACCCTAAAGGGGAAGAAAACCCAGCAAAAATTCCTTAATATAGATAGCCAATCCAATGCCAAGATAATGAACCAAACAATACATAAATTCCTCTCCCAAAGATGCACCTCTCTTTCTATTCCTTCTTCCAGCAACTGGTAACTGCAACTTCCTTCAATGCTTGCGCACTAGATGAGTGAGCTGGGTGTGTGTTCAAATGAGGTGATGGCCTCTCTTATTTATACAATTCTGGCACGTGTAGAAGTGTCTCTTCACTGGTAGGGCCGACTTCTTCTTCTGGGTGGTTATAACCACCTTTAATATATTCTGGGGCCTCTTTAATATATTATGGGGCTGACTTCTTATTTAGCCTATTACAATTAGGGTTTGACCAATCCGCAAAAGGGGATTTGGTCAATTACAATGACCGACATGATCAATCCACAAAAGGGGATTGATCTAATCAATAATAAATATATTTTATCTTTATCCACAAAAGGGGATAAGAATATTCTTTGCAGTTACACAATATTTTAACATATCTGGTAGGTTACTCTTTTATATATTGCCATCTCTAAAATCTGTTCTGGAGAAGGCTTCTCACCATACAATCTAGTCACATTATCCATCTTCAAATCTTCTTTTTTCTTATTTAATTCTTTATTTTGTTTACCTTTATCTTTTGTGACATCTAGGTATTATTTATAAAATCTGGATGTCCTGAAAATCCAACATAGTTATTTGATCCAAGAAACCCTTGCTAATTAATTTGACAAAATACAAAGCAAGTAGATTCCTCATGGAATTCTTCACAATCCCTACAAAAAGGAGTCTCTTGTTGAACCACATTCATTGCTTCCAACTAATTTTGTAGTCTCTGATCTTGGGGTGGACCTTTCTTTTTCCATTTTTCATTATTTTGTCTAGGTTGAAATTTGTTGACTTGAGATCTTTCCATGGAAATCAACCTAGTTTGCATGGCATTCAATTGGGCTGCATGGATTGCTTCCATGACCTTTACAAGTTCTTTCATTTTTGTGAACTCTTTCAAAGGGTCAGAAGAAGAAGCTTTATTATCTGAAGCAACTGTTTTATCTTTAGGTTCCTACTGTTTAGAAGTATTACCCCTTGTGAAACCTGAAAGGTTGGACTTGCTAGAAGCTTGCATGTTTCTATCAATCTTGATGGCCATTTCCTGAGCAATCTTTAGATTAGCTGGTTCCTTATCTCTAAGTTGGTATCTCATCTCACCATTGAAAGCCTCGTGGGATGCTAAAACTATGGTATGAGATATGCCTCAAACAGTGACGTACAACTGCATGGATTTATTGATTCAGATTGGGCAGGGAGTGCAGATGACATAAATAGTACTTCTGGTATATGTTTCATTTTGGGCTCTGCTATGATATCATGGGCTAGCAGGAAACAAAAGTCTATTGCACTCAGCACTGCAGAAGCATTGTATATTGAAGCTTGTGATGCTTTTACAAACGCAGTATGGCTTCGTAAGCTGGTTTCTAGACTATTTGATCAAGTGTTGGATTCGACTGTGATATATTGTGATAATCATAGCTGTGTGAAGCTTTCAGAGAATCCCGTGTTCCATGATAGGTCGAAGCACATTGAGATTAAGTACTATTTTATCCGTGATAAAGTCCAGAAGGGAGAAGTGATTCTCCAGTACATCCTCCACCGATGAGCAGACAACTGATATTTTGACAAAGCCTCTGTCCAAGATAAAGTTTACATACTTGAGGGACAAGTTGGGACTTGTTGAGATTGCTCCCTTGGTTGAGAGGGAGTGCTGATCTGTATCATGCTAGTACAACTTAGATATGATGCTTCAACATCATGCTAGTACAACTTAGATATGATATCGATGTCTTGAGATAGATCATGCTAGTACAACTTAGATATGATACAAATGTCTTGAGACACATCATGCTAGTACAATTTAGATATGATGCATTAGGATCATGCTAGTACAACTTAGAGATGATGCATATGCCTAAGTCGCATCGTGCTAGTACAACTTAGATATGATGCAGTAGCATCATGCTAGTACAACTTAGAGGTAATGTTGATGACTCACATCATGCCAATACAACTTAGGGATGGTGCATTGACACCATGTTAGTACGACTTAGAGATGATGTAGAGACATTGATCTACATCATGCCAGTACAACTTAGATATGATGCATTCCCATCATGCTAGTACAACTTAGAGATGATGTAGATGATACTCCACATCACACCAGTACAACTTAGATATGATGCATTCGCATCATGCTAGTACGGCTTAGAGATGATACAGTGGAGAGAATGGTTCTTGTAGCCCATTGCAGGGCATTCAACATCTGTTGGGACAGTCATTCTTCTAGGACGTATGTCCGGATTAAGAAGAATGGTTCCTGTATCACTCTGTTGTGTGAGTGACTTATGCGAGACACTTTGTTGAGTGTGCTGAGTCCAACAAATGACTTATTCAACATCATGCCCGATTACTCAGATGGAGTATGGCCTCGATAGATGATGCAAACGATGATATGATTTGATGCCAGGAGACTGTTGTACTGCATGGTGATAGCTTGTGTAGCTATTNTGTGATTGGTGTCCAAGAGTAGAAAATTTATAAAAATGGTAGCTTAGAGAATTGAAGAATACCCTTTGGGAAAACCATAAGATGGGTACTCAACATTGTAATAAATTGCTAAAAATAATAAGTTTCTAAGAATAGAAACTTTAATAGTAGGTTTCCAAAATATAAACTTTAATAGCAAATCCCAAAATTGGAAATTACCCTTTTGAAACAATCACCTTCCCATGCATGCATGGGATACTTGATAATATTAGAATTGAAGTTTGAACTAAAATCTTAGGTAGTAGCACTGAACATGGTGTCCCCCATGTCAATTTGAAAATCTTTGAAAATAGAGCTAGGCTTGATCTTGAACTTTATAAACAAAAGATGTACTCACGGATGTATTGAAGATTGAAATTGAATATGCCCAGGGAAAATTCAATGTTTACAACTAGCTTACATCCCAATGCGTATTAGGCCAAAGACAATAATTCGATTTTGGTTGCAAATTATTTCCATGGAAGCATAAGATCCTCTTAAGTTACACATGTATTTAATGTTTGATGAAGGCCAAATCTAGCGGATACATATTAAGCCTTATAGTTACTTCTATAAAGGCTAGGATCTACTAGCAAATGGTATGTTAGTAATATAATAGTAATAAATGAAAAAATATTTATGTTTGTATCAAAGAGACTTAATTTAACACCTTGTTTGTTATTACCTCGCATTTACCCTATACATCTTAATTTATTCATACTGTTCGATCATTGCTATTGCATTTCTATTTGTGAATGTAGGTGTTGTGCTCCTTGCATTCATTATTAAACAAAGGATTTTGGAGTTAAGATTTTAATATCTATCACGTTTATGCATTTTCTTTTTATCATTTTAGAGTGGATGCTTTTTGGAAGGCTTGTGGGGATGTTTGTAACTAAAATTTTGACATCATGATTTAATGTGCTCTTCTATATTTTTATTATCCATTTATATTATTTACATTTTTTAAATATATCATGTATATATCACACATCTATATCATATGGTATACTAACAAATCTTATGTAATTGTGAAGTCTTTTATGTGCCCTTCAGGTATCAATGACTTCCCAATGACTAATGCAAGCCACATCAAGGTTTGAATTTTTACTTTTCTTTTGTTTCTTGTTCTATAAAGGGAATTAATAAGAATGTTGTAATTGATTTAATATAGATGGACAATCTATTAGAAGTAAATTTCTTTTGTTATTCTCTTTCTTGATTATTTAGAAGAATTTTATGCAACATTTTTTGGATCTTAGTATTAGACTTTTTATAAATAAACTAAACTTTGATTATTTGTCGTGACATATAAAAGATAGGGACAAATTAGTCATTTCACCCTCTTATCATGGCATCTTTGATAAGCTAAGATAAAATACTTATATTAATGTCCACAATGACCAAGTGATAGGTCAAATGGGACCAGAGAGTACAATCAATGGCTACAAAACAACATAGTGTCTCAAGCTAAAATGTTATAAAAGTATAAGAGCCATGAATGACAATAAAAGAACGATACGAGCAAGAGCTAGGAAAACCCTAAGAGGAGCCAGGCCCTAGCTCAACATCAACATCATAAGTGGAAATACAAGTAGAGGAAGACTAGGGAGAATAAGCATACCTGTCCTCATCAATGAATGTGAAGGAGTTGATGCAAATCTTGACGATGACATCCATAGAGTGCCCAGGGCTAAGGGGTGTTGTGTTAGCTTTTGGGGTTACTTCGAAAGTGTTTACACCATGTTTGGGGTTCTTCATGAGCTTTGGGGTACGTGGCGTATGTTTCTCCCCTAGATGGTCCAAGATGGATAGGTGCATGGGAGATGATCTATGATGGATTTGCACGGTGGACATAGGCTACTTAGTGATTGCTTGACCTCAGTTAGGTGCCATCTTGGTATTCTTCCATTAAGCATTGGAGTTCTCTTGAAAGTTTGTAGGATGCCCTTCACACACATGTCACAATGTCACACACATCATCCTGCACCAAGGCATCTTGCCGTACCTGCTGGTCTGCTGCCTCTTCAATGATGTAATCATCAGTGCCATGGAGTTCGAAAACTTCTTCGGAGTCTTGCTTTCCCTGAATGTGCTCCTAGGAGCCTCAACTTGTTCTTGAGCATCCCTCAAAGTCAGTTCAAACTAACTGGGTGTCTTGACAGAGCTGGAAGGGGTTAACTCCTCCACACCTGAAGGTTGACTCCTTGAACTGGAAGTCTCTGAATTATGATCTCCCTTCAGAGCCTTTTGTTCCTTGTCCTTTGCCATTGACATCAATTCATTTACATATGAATGGATAAGATCCAAGATCCCCTTGGACCTACAAACAGGCTTTCCCTGCAACCTATATAGCTTGCCCTCTCTAACACCAATGCTCACTGTTGTGTGAGGGCTAGCTTCCTCTAGACGTATGAGTACTTACGCTTTATTGAATATGAGACAAAACCCCTGTCTTCCAAAACTGAGATCGGGAGCAAATTCTTCTTCAGTTTTGTTACATAAAGCACATCCCGAGCCTCAAACGAGCCACCTGACTCAAGATGGAACAAGATAGTTCCATCCCCCTTCACTACATACTTGGCATCATCACCAAGATCTACATGGCTCCCTGAGTCCTTCTCCGTCATACTGCTGAATAACTCCGTGCTTCTGTCATATGATGAGATGCACCACTTTCCAAGTACCAATCATTCCTTGTGTTGGTGTTGGTAGAGAGGCAGGAGACTAGTGAGAAGTCCTTCTCCAACTTCGTTGCAAACTCATCAATCTGCGGATGCTTGTGTTTGTGTCTTCCCTTGCCCCTTCTTCTTTTCTGGACACTGTGATGCATAATTCCCAGTCTTGTGGCATGCAAAGCACTTGATTTTACTCAAGTCCTTCTTCCCTGACTGTGAGGTTGCCCCCTTACTATTACCCTTGGAACCTTTTCCTTTGCTCTTCTTGGCCTGACTGACCAGAGCCAGGTTCTCCTCTCCATCTTCTTGCTTGCAGGCTTTAGACTCCTCCCAATTTTCTTCCTGGATGCATTCGTCCCAAAGCCTCTGCCAATCTGGAAGTTTCTCTTGAGCGCAAACTCCCTTGAAAAATGGTTCCTATGACTTAGTGAAACCATTTAGTTCCACATTCACAAGTTTTACGTCATCCACTTTCTCCCCAATAGTTGCAAGCTGATCACGTGTTTGGGTGATGATCCTCATGAAGTAATTGGTAACATTGTCAGATCTTGACATTTGGATGGATCTGAGCTTGTTTCTCAAGATCATCTTCCTGTTCAAGTTGTCACTCTGGAACAAATCCACTAGAGCCTTGAACATCTCTCTGGTCGACTGCTTCTCTGCCATGTGGGATCAAATGATCCTTCACCGCGTCCAATATCACACTCTAGGATTTGACGTCCTTCTCGAGAGCGACCTTCTTTGCAACATTTGTCGGTGTAGGAACAACCTTCTCTTTAATCTCCCAAAGGTCATGTTCCTTTAAAAGCAAGGTTACCCCCGCCTTCCAAGACAAATAGTTAGATGCTCCATCCAATCGGTCTTCAAACCTGAGACTGGTTGCTGCCATTACTGGATCTGAACAAAATAATTGTTGTGTGCTTATTCCTTCAAGCACCCACAAGAACTCCCCTGTTGAAACTGCCCTTGTATAGCGTTGTACGCACCTTGTAAGCCTGCGCAACGCATATGTACGCGCCCTGCTCTTCTGTATCCTGCGTATATACGTGCTCTGTACTTGTGTCGCGTGCGTATGTATGCGCCTGCAACTATAGTAGCTAGCGCATGTATGGTTTGCAAAACAAATTTTGTTGTTGAATGGCTGCTTCCCAGAAATCTGTCCTTTGATTTCTGACTACTTGTTTATAGATTTGCAGAGATCTCCTTGCAAATCTGACAAATCTGCTGCAAACTGCTGTGGATCTATGTTTGGTCCTTTAAACACCCACTGCTGTGAATCATATCTAATAAATCTGCTTCTGTAAACTGCTGTGTAACCTGAAATTTGTCTCCCTCTCAGAGTGTAAGCTCTGATACCATGTTGAAAACTCAATTCTCGACACCTAGATAGATTATTACCTTGTGTATTTCCTTGCTTATAGTAAAATTACAACACACATAATAAAATATACTTGTTGGAAATAAAATAGCGGAAGCAAAACTATGGAAACCAAACTTCACACAACACAGATTATTTGCCCCTTCAAATCAACTTTTCATTCAAATAACTTCCAAGCTTATAAGGGGCTCCCAAACTAGGAAAATTACCCACTGAGAATAGAAACATAAAGATACAATTGACCCCTGCAACTCAGCAACTCATCAACGACTGACCCCAACAACTCAACAACTCATCAACGACTGACCCCAACAACTCAGCAGCTCAGCAACTTTGTCGTTGTTGTACGTCCCTGCAACTACGACTTGTACGAACTGTACGCACTTGTCAAGACTTGTACAACACGTATGTACGTGCCCTACTGGACCTGTGGCCCGCGTATGTATGCGCCTGCTGTACCTGCGACCCGTGTATGTACGTGCCCTTCTGCACGTACAACCCGCGTATTTACGCACCCTTTTGCACTTGTAGCTCACGTTTGTACGCACCCTGCTGTACTTGCGGCCCACGTACGACGTTGCTACGGCTTTGCATGACCCGATCTGCGACTGTACCTGCTGCTGCTTTGCTGCCCAAATCTGTCCTTGTTACCAGATCTGTCTGTTGTTTCTTCCTTCTCCTTTGGGCTAATTAGATCTCTAGGTGAAAGTTCTTCTTGACCCTTGCTAAGATCTCCTTGAATCATAGTCCTTCGTGATTCAATTCTTGAGCAAAAGTCCTTCTTTGCTCTCTCTATGAGTCACTGACTCCAATAGATGTCCAAGGAACATGTCGTTTTCTCTCACCTTGGTTGCCCTTTATAATATTGAATTATACCCCAACCCTAATCTCCAAAGTGATTAGCGGTTGAGATTAGATCTCACCTCAGTGGAGATCAGTGGCTAAGATTCATTTAATTCCCTAATGCCAAAAACTTAGGCATTTCATTAAATTAAACTAAATTAATTATAAAATGACATTCACTTTAATAATTCTTTTAATTAAAGTGAATTTCCAAAGTTCTAAGAGGTATTAATGATGACTTCCACATGTTAGACACAAACCAATGTGGAAGTAACTATTCGATGCTACAAACATCAACATTCACAAGTAGGCTCACAAGTGGAGTGCTTTCTCTCCAAGTGATACATGTCAAGCTCCAAGGTGAAGATGTCCACAAGCAAGACTCCAAGGCATGAGCGCTCTAGGAGATGTGTCCAATGCTCCTTGTCCATAATCCTCCAAAGCTCTAATGCTCCTCCTATTACCTTCCCAACTCGCACTTAATGACAAAAGTTGTAATCCATAAGCTGCAACTCGAGGGGGAACTACTAGGACAGTCAACACTATCACCTAAGCAACTTGTCCTCTCACTTTTGTTTTGCTCTTCTCCAACTCAAGGGGGATATCCCTAACATATAGTATTACTAAAACTATAGTCAATGAGGCTCAAAGATGATGTGAAGAGATAGTTCTAGTAAAACAATGTTTTTGTATTTGTGAAGAAGTAAAAGATTGATGGAGGGATCAAGAGATTAGTTCCAATCCAAGAAGGACGAATGGAGTCAAGAGGTCGATCCAAGAGGGAAAGCTCAAATAAAGGTTAAGACTACAAGGACTGCAATATGCATGTCACAAGAAGAACTTAACATTGTTGAAAATGGAAGTAAAGGAATACTAGGAGGGCCTTAAAAGTGCCACATCAAAACTATGCCATTAGGGTATGCCCTACACAATGGAGCATTAGTCTAGCACCCACTCAAGAAGATGTTAGATGCAAGAGGGAGAAATTCCACACATAAAACTTTCCAATAGGGTAGATATACCCTTTTCTCTTGGCCCTACAAAGCAACCTCTAGTGATCTTTACCACCATAAGCAACAATTGAAAGCATTAGAACAATAAGCCACACATAGATGGGTGAAAACCCTTACACATCACATATGCTCCAAGAATGATGTATCCATTAAGCTCCAAGGAGGGGAAACTCCAAAAAATTCAACCATGAGAAATGATGAAGAGACCAAACCCTTATATAGGTTTGAGCTTCATCTTCATCTACAATAAAATAATAATATCCAAGGTCAAAACCCTATATCTAGCTTAGGGAGGAATGAAGAAGTAATACCCTCCAACTACTAACCAACAATACATAAAATAACAAGGTGGTCAAGCCACATTACAACTCTCCAACCAAAATGGCCTCATGAAAATGGGATGTCTCCATCAAAGAGGGCATAAGATGTATCAAAGATCTAATGTCTAGCTTCCAAAGGATTCCAAGTGTAGCAATCTATAACCAAGTCCTCAAGATGGGCAATGAAAACCCTAGATCTAGGGCTTGAAGCCTCTTAGATCTCCTCTAATGTGGATGTTTAGCTCTCCAAGATGAAACGTCCAAGTAAAACCCTTAAAGAGTGGACAAGTAGCTCTCCAAGGTGAGACTACCTCCTCAAAATCATGCAAAGACTAAGTGAGAACCTTCACAAGGTGCCACATGTGACTCTTTAAGTGAGACGTCCCATCCACAAGCAATGAATAGAAGCTCCAAAGGTGGACGTCCTCTATTATATGTGTGTAAAGATGTGAAAAGAGGCCTCAATAGGTGGAGAGCTCCAACAACGACCACAAGTAATGAAACCAACATGCCTTGAAGAGTGGATGCCCTCAACAATAGCATATAGGCATAAGTGTAAGCAACCTCCTTAAGTGGATGTGTGGTTTCTCTAAGATGGTCGTCCTTATCAATGGCATAGAAGAATGTGCAAGGCAAAGTCTTCCAAGGTGGACATCATCCTCAAGATAAGTGCCAAAAAGGTGGATCTATGAAACAAGGCACCAAATCCATATGAAATGTCAACAAGCTCAATGAACTCCATGAAGACAAGGGGGTGACCCCTCTCCATTCTAATATAATAATAATATGCCTCAACATCCATGCAAAATAATCCTCCAAAATGGCATATGTGGCTCTCCAACATGTAACTTATCCATCAAGGCATGTGCAAGGTGCTAAACCAATGGAGGAATGAGTCAAACAAGACTTATATCATTATTAACCATATGCCAAGTTGCCCAAGAGTTCAACAAACTCATTGAGAAGTGTAACAACCTCATCAATAACTGCATGGAATGATGAGAAGTGTGCATATACTTCCATATGTGGGTCAAAGAAGGGGAACACTCAACATAAAACCATGCTTCACACCATAAGACACCCATCCATACATGACAAACATCCAAGAGAGCTAGGGCGTTAGAGCAATGAGCCTCTAACCATGCTAATATTGTGTCAAATCATCCTAAATTAGTGTGAAACCAAGGCAAAGAAAGGAGCAAAGTGCTAAGCATTCCCTATCATGATGATGTCAACCAAATGAAGATGTAAAAGGAATGTAAAAAATTCTCAAAGATGCTAGGGAATTCCATCAAGGGAGATATGTGTCATCATGCACCATCCACCTCTAACCAATGTGAAAGTTAGATCATCAAGTGCAATGCTTTTTCTCAATGATAAGCAAGTATACCAAGCAAAACACCATCAAGGCATCCATTACACCTCCAAATCCATGTGCTCCTTTGGGTCCACCACACCTACATGACCACTCCCTCAACCCAAGCATGTCCTTAAGTTGAGTGTAAGCCTCCATACAAGCGATCCAAGTGTGCCCATGCCATCTACAATGCCCAATGCTCCTCTAACGCAAGGCATCCTCAAGCAAGCAACCAAACTTCATGTGCATGCTACATGAGGAGGCCACCAATACTGTCTAGGACTCCAACACTCCAAGGAAGAATGGCACATAAG
>JZKD02S1674775.1:0-19850 GCA_000966675.3 Picea glauca
TTTATTTATTACTGCTCATTATTGGATAATAATTCTACATTGATATAACATTTGAAGAAAAAAGATTATAATTACGTTATTACTGATTCACCCCCCCTCTCAGTAATCCAACACCGGATCCTAAGTACCTCATCTCTCATATATTGAGTCCAACCCGACCGCGTTACAATAATTAGCCAATTCTCAACCTTCTGCAATGGTGGGTTTGCGGGTTCCTGGGTTGGCGGGTTCACAAAAGTCCCAAAATGCTATTTTCTCTTGTCCATCCCCACCACCTTCGGGCTATTCCCAATACACATTTATATGGTTTAATGCTAATAACTCATCATCCTGGTCCTGTAAAGATTGTCATTAATAAGCGAAGGGCTCGATGAGATTTCTTATTAAACCACATTAAAGCATGATTTGTGGAAGATTATATTATATCTCTCAATGCTCATTTCAAATATTATTTGGATCAAAGGAACGCTCTCGTCAACTTATGGAAACAACAACTCGACAATAGTTCCGCGGAGATACTTTGAACATTTTTGGACGAGAGGACTGTTGACGTCGAGGGACTAGAGAGTCCCTAACACCGACATTTTCAACCTCCTGTGGGGCTAGGCGAGAAGAGACGGGAATATCACCCTAGGATTAAATCCCCATACAAGAAAGCGCATTGAACTCCAGGCCAAAATTCCCTTAAGCTATGGTCCAAGCATGTATTCCTTTGCCTTGTAATTTTACTTTTAGTAATATTTTATTTTTTACGATTTTTATGCTATTTTAGAATTCAATTACTTCTATGTGGGGTTTTGTACATTTGGAGTAATAAAATCAAATAAATAACATGTAAATAATAAAAATGAAAAGGCAAATGTTTTGTATTTATTTTAGCAAAAAAAAAAACTAAAGCAAGATTAACCAAAAGCTAGAAAAAGTTAATACACTTATGTTACTTTTAAAGAAAAATGATTTAATCAAAAGAAGATTTTATTAAACAAAATGTTGCTTAAATGATATAATATTTTTACATTTCCTTTTAGAAGTTAGCATGTGATAAATAACATGAAAATCAAAATATAAACGAAAGCAAAAGGTTTATATATATTAAACAAGTTAATAATGAAATCTTATATACATATTTTTTACAAAATAACATGTTCATAAGTTTGTTTATTTTCCCTTTTTTATTTTTAATGTTGTATTAAAGAAAAGATTAGGAAATATGAAGATTTTAAAGAAATAATCAAAGAGATAGTTTAGAGTGAAAAAGAATTTGATCTTTATTCAAATGTTTCCCATACAAACTCTTAAATATTCGAAACCTACAAGTCCCCGCGTAGATTAGGGCCAGGTATATGATCTTTAGCCACCCTAGAACAATGTTACAATAAAGAGATCAGGCACGGAAAATAAAACGAAAGATGAGACATAAATGAAATAGAGCAATGAAGGAGAATCACAAGGAGAAAAATTTCATATAGAAACCGATTAGCGCCGAATAAAATCGAGGTTTAATACAACAACTTACAAGTAAACATTTACCTTATGAAAGGCAACAAACTCATCCTCGCTTTATCCTTTTTTGCTGCTTCAAAAGACCCCTTGTTGCTGACGATTCTGTTAATCCCTGTTGAAGATATTAAAGAAGAATGAATAGAATAAGTCCTCACAACACTCCAAGCATATTTCTCTCTGAATTTTCTGCCAAGGTTCTCTCTCTAGAAATTTTCTCCTAAAATCATTTTTGTCTTCAGAAAAATTCCTCCTCCATTTAATGGCTGTGCGTTTCTTATTTTAAATGGTTGGATGAGTAGTTAGGGTAGTTTTAAATCTAACTGAATGAAGGTACGGTCCCGAACCACCTGGGATCTTTCCATTTGCAATATTATTTCTGTGATTCACATAGCAACCATTACATTGAACCGTATATCGACCTTGGTATTATTTTATTGACATTTGTCCTCCAGAAAAGCCAACTGTCTCATGCTCCAATGCCACCTTTGGAATTGGCTCGTTATTCTCTATTTATTCAATTTTTTGTTTTCTTTATTGACTGGGATGAATTATGATCAAGAAAATTCTATCGAAATATTTGTGTTTGCACCAATGTTTTGGTCACTGCCATTCTTGTCCACGTGATAAGATAATCTATGCTGCCCAAGTATTGCATCAATATATACTCTATTGTTCTCATCGATCTTGGCAAGAGATACATTATTCTTCCCTCCAACAGTAATTTGGCAGTATGTTTGTCACCGTTTTCTTGTATTGTCATTACTTCCCTGCTCAAACTCTCAACCACTCCTTGCACATTGATTTTTAGA
Organism: Picea glauca; assembly: GCA_000966675.3. NCBI lineage: Eukaryota > Viridiplantae > Streptophyta > Pinopsida > Pinales > Pinaceae > Picea > Picea glauca. The sequence continues at coordinate 2,313 of JZKD02S1674775.1, forward strand.
AACAAATCCCTGATCAACAAGATGCTACAAAGCCCACAATCCCACGATATCAGTTTTTGCTTCTTCTAATGCTGAATGAAATACTTGAAGCTCCATCTGCACTGTTGATGATCATTGTACCTCATTTGTTTATTTGGATCTGTTTGATTGATTTGGGAGGCCATAAGACTATCCAACAAAGTACAATCATTTGAATGCTCTTCCCTAAACTCGTTAGCAATGATCTTGATGTGTGGTCGTTCAGGAAGATGCCCCATAAGCATATTGATTAACTGGGGCATCTAGAGATATTCATGTGTAACATGCTTTTTGGAATGAATCTTTTGATATCTGTAGAACTAGTGTTGTAGGTGGCCCCATTGAGGATTTTTAAATCTAACATCTGCACAAATAAATCATGGGAAAAATTGTATTGCATTTGAAGTGGTGGCTTGCCTAGATCTAGTTGTTGGTGATTATATTGGTGGACTTGCTCTCCAGAGGGGAAATCCATGAGATGTGGTAGGGCATGAGCACTTATTTCTTTATCGTTTCCACTTGGACTTGAACGTTCAACGTTACTGTCTTTGTTGTGAATCCAATTCTTGAATACACGACACATGACCCACCCATCCTCCTGAAAAACATTTTACTGTAGTTTTTCCTTGTCATCTAGACAATATTCATGCATAATACATTTTGGTTTTTGGCCATGAGGTGCTCACCTTGTGTAGAATACAAGAGTTTTCCTCATGCAAATTCACTTAAAGTTCATAAACATTATTTTGTTCCGGTTAGTTTCCTTCCAGAAGCCTGCAGCTGTGGCTCTATTTGTGTGTGTACCCATTGGATACTTCTTGTATTTATGATTGAATAAGTACCATTCATCCCATGGAGCAGACTCAATTTTGCATGTCTCATGGATATCCCAGGGTTTAAGTTTATTCAGATCGACATCCCAAATAACATTGAGGTCAATCATCTCATAAGAGACCTTCCTCAAGTAGTAATGCAGGATCTCTTCATCTGTGGGATGAAACCTAAACCCTGGAGGACCATACGATTGGCCATTGGTAGCTGCCATTCCTTGATTACAGATGCCAACGCACCCCAGACATGCCGAGAATCACTTATGCTTCACTGTCATGTAGCAACTTAACACATGCAGGCATGAGATCCATCCTTGTACACTCAGGTCGAACTGCCTCACAGAGCTCAATTGGTTTGCAATCGTGTAACAAATTCACCAAGATTTATCCAATGCCTGTGAAGAGTTGACCAAAAATCATTGTTATAATATTTATTTTTGCTGTTGTGCTTAGTATAGCTCCTTTCTTAAAGACATATTAATTCCAATTTATAAGATCCACAAATCTTCGCCCATGACATTGGTAAATAACCATTCGACAATGACATACTATTTCCAATTCTTCTAATGCAAACCAAATGATGCATGAGCATCTCTCCACGTCAGCTAGCCAACCAGCCAACCATGTCAGTGCGTGCATTCAACGCTGAAGAGAGGCGCAACCCTCATCTTCCATTTTGAATTTGAATGTAATTTAATGTTTAGGCTGTTGAGCCGTGAAGCCGTGCTTTTCACAGGCGTAGAGTAGATAGGCCTTTAATGTTTGAAGGCTGAGATCTAGATCTGATTTGCGAACTAGATAGCCCATTCAATTCCATTGAATAGGGTAGGTAGATTGGAGGGAAGAGCTCGAAGAGCCCCCTCATGTAAAAGATCAATTTCGATCTCATTTAGGAGTAGTTAGAGATGCACAAGAGAAGGTGTGTGCAAGAGAAGGAGTCGAGACCTTGTTACAATCAACGCTTATAACACCTTTGTAAAGAGACATTTTGATTAATATAAACCAGAGCAGTTTTTCCTGCATATTGTCTGTGTCATGTGAATGTCTTTGTGTGGTCTTTATGTTGTAGATGTATGCTAGACATTTGCAGGGAGTTGTTTGATTTTAGGCTTGAGAGGTTCTTTGTGGTTTCATGCCAGGAGGGCGTGACAGAGTGCTGTGGTCTCTAAATACCAGTGCATAGATGCACTTCTGAACTCTGCGGAGTCAGACATAGACATAACAGGTGGGCACCGAAACTGGAATCAATAATTTGGAGGAAGACCTTTGAGGTTGCTGAACACCTCAGGAGGCCAGGCTGTGGAGAACACAGTTGCAGACATAATATCTTTGAGTTCTGTGAAGCTCTGTCAGGTGGGCATTGAGCCAGTGCCAGAGTGCACAGAAGAAAGAACTCTGCTGTGAGTTCAACTGAAGTCAGAATCACTAAGGATTTTGAGAGCTCTTCCAGGAGGGCATTGAGAAGGTGCATAGGGTGCACAGGAGAGAACATGACTGCTGGACGTTCTGTAAGAAGATACTCTGCTAGGTGGGCATTGAGTAGATGTACAGATAGGCACAGGGAGAGAACTCTTTTGAGTTCTGTAGTTGAAGGAAGAATCCACTGAAGGATCTTCGCAGGGTTGTTGAACACCTTGAGCACTCAGCAAGAGGTTGCTTGAGTGAAGGATAGCCAGGAGGGCATTTGAATTCTCCATCTGAGGGAGAAAGGAAAAAGGACGAGTTTCTTTGGAGGTCAAAGCTACAGAAAATCTTAAGATGGATAACACCTTGTGTGTGTCGAGGTTCTGGAAGAAGCACATAAGCCGAAGAATCCTTTGAGGATTCGAGGAGAGAAGCTCAGGAGGAACAACATCGTTGAGAGTGCAGGCGAGGACTCAAGTAGAAGAGCTCGTAGAGGAAATAAGACAAAGGTTGAGGCCTTTTGGACACTTGAAATTCTTCCAAGTGCAGGAAGAAAGCGCCGAAGCTCGGGAGGAGCAACAACTGTCGTCGGATTAAGCTGAGAAGATCTGGACCGTTGAAGATTTTCATGTCTAGGAGGCAGTACAGGAAGAGCACATAGGAGAAATGATCTGAAGCCGTTAGATCTCAAGCGAACAACCGTCATTCGTTAGATCTAACAGAATATGCATGAGGTTTAAACCTCACACGAAGAGCAGCAAAAGGCAAAGTACCAAAGAGGATTTCGTATCGGGATATCGCGTCTCGGGAGTTCAGGAGTCCGAAGGACGAGAGTCTTGACACTCAGCCTTAGAAATCGTGAAAAGGCGAGATTAGATCGCAGCCATCCATCTGCGGGAGGACGCGTGTCGTGAAATCATCCACTTCAGAGATTCGGGCATTGAGACTCACAAAGGTGAGTATCAATATTCGCGAGGTCGCGAAAGGTGAAGTCCCGAGATAACAAAAGAATCTGAGCGGTCCATCCGGAGGAGGACAGGTGTCGCAGGATCACCCATATCAGGGATTTGGGCATCGAAGGCCAGAAAGGGAAGTCTTTTGACTTCACAAGTAGCGAAACCGCGAGAGAATCAAAACCATCTATTAGGAGGAGGACAGGTGGCAGAGATATAGGGATCTCGTGAACTCGAAGGTTCGCAGGGTGAGAGCCCAAAGACTGAGTGCTCCAAGTCACGAGAGGAAAAATCGCGAGGAGCACAGACAACCATTGGATCTAGATAATGGGAGGACCGTTGGATCAGGAACCCCATCGCATTTCGCGTGTTCAGGGGTTCGGAGGTTGAGAGGAGTTACTTTCGATTGCAAAAGCCATGAAGTGATGAGAGCCAAGGTATGGAGGGGACGCGTGGCAGAACCATACAGTGGGCCCGGGAAGTAGACTGGCGGACACACGTCACCTTGTGGAAGGGGTCAACACTTCATTGACTGTCGCCTATCAAAAATTCATGAAGTAAGAGGACAAGGGTTGGATGCCACAACACATGAAGTCGCGAGTAGCTAGAGCGCAAGGAGAAAAGTCAACATTGCTTCTCGGGATTTCGTATAAGAAAGGTGCCAAGGTTGGACCTTTGAACTCACGAAGGTGTGAGAGGCGAGAAGTGCTAGCTCTTAGCCTAGCCGACGGTTGCGCAAGGAGGGTGATGACGAAGAAAGGGATATACTCGTTTCACGATCTTGGTTATCACGAGATTAGAGAGGAAGAGTCGAAAGTCACGAATCACGAACTCGCGAGATCGCGAAAAAGGACCTGTGGATCAAATTGAAAGGATATTCCAGCAGGGAATCCGAAAGAGCCGATCCGGCTCGAAAGGGTTAAAGAACGATCTTGTGAGTGGATCTTGGTCCCGAGGGCCGATAGGTCTGCGTCACCAAACTCAGTGATATTCTTGGTTCTTGATCCTCGACGCCGATGCTATTTGTTTTGTTTTACATCATAATAATTCCAAAAATAGATGAATTATCATCTCTTTCCATTTGAAACAAAGTTTATCCTCTTTCCTTGGTTGGAATCCTTTACACTACTCTTATATAAAACCTCCAAGTGGGATAAAGTGTACAAAGGGAAAAGATCATGGTAATATAACATATTTTTTTGCTTTTGGCATGGAACAATACTAAATTCATAACCAAAAGGCAAGTTGGTATCACCTTTAAGTTATAATTAAATATTTGAAAGGGATATGACATATGGTCATGCAAACTTAAAGAGTCTTATATGGCTTTGTTATAGGATAAATGATTTGTATAATTGGCTTACTTTTTCCCTTTTTATCAAGTGAAAAGAAAATGGCAAACAATGATATAATAACTTTGCTTTTGGCATAGGTCAAATTTTAAGGCACGGTAAAAGGAAAATCTTTGAAAGGTTAGAATGTGGCGTGTTGATATGTATGAAAACACAGTTGATAAAAGGGGCCAAACATTCATGGAAGAAAAATAATATGTGGGAAGTAAACAAGAGGGCCACTTTTGTGATTGTTCCAGAACTTCAACAACTTTACCAATTACCGTATCATGTGCAACCAAATTTGATCACCGACCATCTTCTTCAAATGTGTAGCAACAACTCAGCGGGAGAGCACAAGACCTTGCGCAAGAAATTGCGAAAAGAGAGGGGAAGTCTGGAAACACTTTTCCGGCTAAGTACTATTGACAAAAATCATTGTCAACAAGGACCAGAACTTTCAGTGGTCTAGAGAAACTCTTATTATTCATCCCCTTCTACTCAGAATGGATGTTTGAAATTTCTCTTCTAAGTTGTGTTCCTGAAGTTTTTGACTACAAGGAACTGGTTTCCTGGTGCACTGAGAAGTATATACCAAGTCGGTGGATGATTTAGCTCCAAGACCATTCTCCTGTCTCTCTTTCACCTCAAGTATTCCATAAAATTCTGAAACTCCCAGAGCCAACTGGTACCCTTTGGTATTAAAGTTTCCAACATGTCAGAGCTAAAGAGAAGAGAGGAGGACCTTCCCTCTCCAAGTCAGATCACACAACTGAATGTCTACATTTTTGGTGACCATACTGGGGAACTAAACTGAAATTCAGAACCTCGCCCAATGTTTTTTGAAAGAATATATGACGTTGCCCCAGGGTAATCAACCCTGTTTGGAAATTGGATGAAATAATCAATGAAGCATTCTACATCATATAAGTTAGCTTGTTTAACAAGCTTCTTGTTTTTTTCATAAAAAAAATATTAGCTCCACCTTACTCAACCAATCCCTACTTCATCAATTCCCACTTGTGTATCATGGCCAATACTTTTCAAGGTTGTTCCCTCTTAGTGAGAAGTTTAGTTTTTTCATTAATTAAAACACAAGTACATGCTTCATAAACATAATCATATGAAGTTTTAACATAATTACATTGTTGGGGAAAACATGGTGTTACATTTGACAAATCAAATTTTATAAAAAGTAAATAAATATAAAAACAAAAGAGCTCAAAACTAATTTTTTAACAACTAGAAACACAAAATGCCAAGAGTAATGGTGTAAATTTATCCTAACTTAAAAACTATGAGTATGAAGAATTTTTTTTAACGAGTAGAAGCACAAAATACCAAGAGTAATCGTGTAAATTTATCCTAACCTAGAATCTATGAGCATGGAGAATTTTTTTTAACAAGTAGAAGCACAAAATCCCAAGAGTAATCGTGTAAATTTATCTTAACCTAGAATATATGAGCATAAGGAAAATAAAAATGCAAAAATAAACGTATTAATGACTGAAAGATTAAGACAAAATAAATTTGAGTTGTAAATGTATTTACCTATTTTTGTGTTACACACAAAAGTATATGAAAATATAGAAATTGCGAAATTGTATGAGTGAGTCTAATAGTTAAGAACATATGTTTCCTCCTAAGAAATCACAAGTTCAAATCAGAAAGGGTAGGGTATGTATACCTCACTAAACTTTACCAATCAAATCTAGAAGAGGTAGGGTATGTATACCTTACTAGAGTTTATCAATCAAATCTCTTAGGGAAAAATATTAATAAAAAATTAATATTTGATAACTGGTTTTGCGAATGATCTTTAGATAACCGTTTAAATGTCGGGTAAGGTTAAAATGATCGAGAAAAAGACACTACAGTTCGATTCTCGGAATATTTAGGGTAACGTTCAAAAATTGGAACGAATGATCTTTAGATAACCGTTTGAACGTCGGGTAAGGTTCAAATGATCGAGAAAAAGACACTACAGTTCGATTCTCAGAATATTTAGGGTAACGTTCAAAAATTGGAAAAAACATCACAGTGCGAATCTCATGTTGAAAAGATTGAAACGAGCAGTACTGTTCGAATCTGGAATATTTATTATAAGCTTGAAAGGATTGACAAAAACATCCCAGATCGGTTCCCGGAACTGACCAGGGCACCTGACGTCTATTTCTGGTACGTATTCCGTGATAGTTTGTTTGTATTCACCGGGTGACTGAGCCAGTTGTATTCCAAATATCGAGCATGGACACGGACCACCGCACTTCGTTTAATGGAAATGCCCGCCCGTGAACACCAACTGGCCCTGCTACTGCTACAGACTACGTTGTTCTCTGTGCTTCTTGTAACATACAAATATATCCTCTCCATCTGCCTGTGGGGATTCTGCTACATTAATATGGGCTCCTAGACATGTACTTCAAATTTTAATCTGAAAACCTTTTGTAATTGCAGTAGGAAGTTAAGCAATCCTAAACATTCAATTCACTGATATGCAGATTTACATTTTTGAATGGCAATTCAACAGGCACATTATATAATTACCTAGACTTGATATTGTCCTTACATGCACATCAGCTCTCCAAAAGGAGACTGGAATTGAAATTACAGAGATATAGATCATTTTCATCACCTGCAGCTCATGATAAATTCATTAGCTGCTTGAGATTGACAGGCCTTATGAATTGAGGTGACCCTGCATATTGAGTGGTGGCCAGAATGGAATTAAGGGCATCTGTGGGATGGAAAGCGTCCCAGAAGACATAGTCTGAACGGTGTAAACACAATCCTGAAATGGGACTACAAGGAAACTCTGCTCTCAGGTGTCCCAGTCCACAGCAGCTCTCATTCACATATTTGAATCCTACATTCACATTCACAAAACTCTCATAAATATGACCTTGTTATTGAAATCTAATAAAAATAAATACAGAGTGGATAAGAGACCTACCATATGCAGATGGGTTGTTGATTATTTCTGTAAGGATGGCGTAGTTGTCGCTCAGAACAAACCGTGCATCAAAAAACTGATTCTGCAATTTGTTTTTGACCATATTTTCCAAGCCTTGGTTGAAATCTGAGATGATCCCATTAACATAACCGACGCAGCTTCCATTATCAAGATTTTCTAAACTAATCATCCAAGGCGTGCAGCCTAAAGGTCCTAGATTCGATATCAAAAACTTTCTCGCCCCCATCTCATACAATTTCTGCACCCAAAAATAAGCATGAGTTATGCTGAGATAGCACGAAAGCTCATATTTAACATTTGCAATGAAATCTTGAAAGTTTCACGTCCATATATTCTGTAAAATTTGAGGAGCCTACCTTGAACTGATCTGCAAACCTGAGAAGGAGCAGCTGTTGATATTCGGCAACGCTATAGAGCTGAGAAACTTTGGAGTCGCGGAGGAAGTAGTTGGAAACGTAATCGTAGCTTCCAATGTTGATGTAAAAAAGAGCTTCGGATATGAAATGAAGAGCACTTTCGGCTGGGGGATCCATCATGGAAGCCAACTGTGTCTTTATGTCTGCAAAATATTCGATCTGCCTGTCGAAAGGAGTTCTACCAATCTGCAAACCAATATTGATATTTATGTTTACAGTGCTTGGAGGCGCTTAAACATGAATTCCATAAGTAGTCTACTCTACTCACATATTTGTAGCCAGTGGATGGAAGAATTCCAGAGCCTCCGGAAGCAAAGTTAACCCCTCCGAGTAAGTTGGTCCCATTAGTTTGGGGATCTAAATATGGAGTCGGAGTTGATAACCCCATGATTTTGGCTGCAAACAAAATGAAAACACAGTTATTCGATTGGACTGCAACCAAAATGAAAACACCTCACAGATGGAATTTCACAGTAGAAGAAAGAATGGAAGGAATATATGGTTCATACAGAGGAAATCTGGAACAGTTCTACCGTTGCAGAACCTGCCAGTGGGAAGGCGATTGGCAAAGTCGATTCCATTGAACCATATGTCGGCCCTCGCAAGCGTGGTGATGTAGTTGTTGTTGCCTGTGTCCACAAGAGAATCGCCGAAGATGAAAATGCAGGAGGCAGAAGCAGCCATTAATGAAGTCATCAACACCACCAGAGTAACAAAACTTGCTGATGGAAAACGTGCCATATTTTTGTTCTCAGTGATCGCTCAGACCATAGAAGGGGCAGCCAAAAGATAAATGCGAACAAAGGCTCACAGGAAACTGTATCGTACCCTCGTTGCCGTCTCGGAGACTGTGATTATCAGACTCACGTATTATCTAATCTGTGCATTCTGCCCCAAAAAAAGAGCTTAAGAAGTGCTTTTACACTCACCCAATGATGAGATGGGTCATCACGTGGGTCATATCATTAAATTAAAATGGAATAAAATTTCACATCCAACCTTTAATGTTGGTCGTGACTCGTGATAATTTACATTATGACGATTGACGGTTTAGCGTGGTTTAGTACCTTAGGGTTAACATTGATTCTCCATTTTTAAATTAATGAAGGTGTTCCTTTCTTTTACATGATATAGTATATTTAAAAAGTAACTTAGTATAATTAAACAACATTTACATATGATAGAACATGAAGATTTACGTGGGAGAAATTTGATAAGAAAAAATTAGTTTAATTTTTTCTTATCATTTTTTTTTTTAATTAATTGTGATGGAAAACAAGAAGGGTTAGGGTTAGGGTTAATGAACTTTTATTTAGTAATCAATTTAGATCTATCTTAAGAGGGATCAAATATCTAATGCAAACATCTTTTAAAATACAAAACTTGAAAAAAGGCTTATACAGATTTGATCTTTGATAAATCCCAAGTTAAAATAGATATAAGCTTGTTTATTAATACATTAATCAAGATATTAAATTATTTATTTTTTATTAAAAAAATTATAACTATTTTTATTTATAAAACCAATATATAATTTGCATCATAAACTTCTCCTCAACCTTAACCATGTGCTTTCTTTACAAAATATATACCATTCATTAAAATCAAATCATAAACTACATATCACTTCACTCTTAACATACCCATACTATACATATCACTTATTAAAATGAAAGTAGGGATTACAAATCATTTCAATGAGTCCATACACATATTAGATAGCCATGCTCACCCCATACACACTAAAATATTGAAAAAGTACAAAAATCTAAATTTGCTTGAAATGTCTTAGTTCATGGTAATGTGCAATATATTTATGTGGGGAATGTCCAAAAAAAAAAGTTTCCAAAATTAATTATGGGTTGTGATCTATAATTTAGAATCTAAAAAATGAATATTTTTAGTTCAAACAATGTCAATTTAATTATAAAAAATGATGTCATTTTTTAAAATATGATTAATTATTTTAAAGTTAATTTTTGATAATATAGATTTTGTTTTGAGATTCATTTTTCACCTCAAAATTATTTTAATAAAAAGTTTTGGTTACTTCTTGTAATTACATTTCCAACACAAAATTTATAATCAATACTTTATTATTTTTGTTTTCCTCAACTTTTCTTAAATTACTTCTACAACCTTAAATAAACTTACAAATATATGTATTTCTATATTTCTTACTCATTCTCCTTCTACTTGCAATTATGTTTCCTTCTATATTTCTTACTCTTTCTCCTGCTAAAAACTAATTAGTAATCAATTTGAAATAATGTAAGAGCTTATGTTTCCATTTCTATAATCCCTAGGGCATATTTTTCTTGATCATAATACCTAAGGTATTTCAACATTGATTTGTGAAACTACTAGAAGTAATAATACGCAGTCTTCCTCCTTTCATGATCGCTGTCCCACACCACATTGACATGTAGTAGTTGATCCCTATTTTTAGGAAGGAATCTTTGACGCTGAAATGCACCCACTTGGCGGCAACTATTATGGTATCACGAGCACCACAATAATAAAAGTTGGCGATATAAAACGTGCCATATATTTTGTTATGACTGATGACTCAGCAATATTGGTTGGTGCATACTTACATAGATGCCATGCCTAAATTAAAAAATAATAAAATTTCCCATCAAACTTTTAATGCACGTAAATATCATTATCTGATTATATAATAATTCATTATTTTAAACATATTGTATAAAATAGTTTTAATAAAAAACTTATTTCATTACGTATGTTCTTTCTAATGATTTAGCCCACGTCAACATAGATTCTTGATTATTAAACTAATAAATTTGGTTTTGTATGTTTAATGTCATTGTCAATCATTATCTAGATTTATCATTGCCAATAACACCTACACACAATAGCATATGTGGATTTATCATAGAGAAACTTATACGAATACTTCAACTTGAAATTCCTTGATCTTTTAAATTTGGTTTTAGGTATAAAGTCTTATGTTAGTTAGTGTCTACTTCATACCAACGAGTCAATGGTGTCAAAGCCATTACTTCTTGTATTCCATTACTTTTTCTTCTATCGGTGCTGGTTCTTTTGGGAATTTCTATCTGGTGTTGGTTTTATTTCTTATCTTTTATTTGTTAATGTTTGAGATATGTAAACTAATTTTTATTATTTTGTGAATTGCAACATATTTAGTGGCTCATTTTTATTTAGTTAGTTCTTGAAATACATTCAATTTGTGGATTTACATTAATATAATTAGTTTTATAAATTGTTTGATAGCTGCTATAAATCTGGCTAAATTTAACGATTTCTACTATTCTAATACCAGTTTTAATTAATGAAAAAAATTGACAATTGCATTAAATTTTTAACAATTTGCCAATCAAATTCTATCCCTGCGTCCGAGAACGGACACGCCCTTTAAGCAGCCCAGGGAGCGTCCGGACGCACCCTGTTCAAGGAAAGTGGAGCATCTAATACGCGTTGTCCATAGCTTGGGGGAGCGTCCTCCGAGGAAATAATAGTCGGGCTTGGTCAAAATGCATTGAAGGTGTTCTTAATGCGTCGAGGCTGCTCTCAAGGAATCGTTTTTCTATTTCATGAGTGGAGGATGTTTATTATATAAGGTGGATATTTGAGGTGGACGAATGACTTTTTGGTAAAAGGTTTAAAGTTTTTATATATTAAATATTTTTATTTTTAAACCTTTGTATTTATTATGTGTGTTAATTCTTTTTGGTTCCACTTTAAAACAAAAAAAAATTTATACTTCCACATTTAAATAGCTCAGTTTGTAAGTTGTGGTATTTTGAGGCGATTTATGTAAAGGGCAAAAGTTTATAGTTGGAAGTTTGAAAGTTCAGTGAAAAAATCAATTTTGAGTTTTGAAAGCTCAAAATGCACGATTTATTAGTGCAACAAGGGTTTCAAAAAGTGTTGGCGGGCATGATAAAGAAACTAATAAGCAAAAACTGGACGCAAGAACACTTAGTACCATTCGTCTATGTCTAATAAATGAAGTTCTATTTAATATCGTTGAAGAGGATACAACAATAAGCTTATGGAACAAGTTGGAAAGTCTGTATATGACTAAGTCCTTGACGAGCAGAATTTTCTTGAAGAAGCAATCATACAGTTTGTGAATGAAAGAAGGTATGAGAGTTGTTGACCATTTAAATACCTTTAATACCCTTATAGTTTAATTGACTAATATGGAAGTTAAATTCAAAGATGAAGATAAGGCTATTACACTATTGTGTTTGTTGCCTGAGTCTTGGGATAATTTGGTCCCCTCTATTAGCTTTAGCTCTACAAATGTTTTAGATTATGACTCTATTGTTGGAGCTTTGTTGGCTAAGGAGAAAATCTAGTCAAGAAACCTCAACTTCAGAGGCGATGTTGGTTAGAGGTAGACCCAAAGGAAAAGAGCAGAATCATAGAATTTCTTCACAATATAAGTCAAGGAGCAGAAAGGGTAGAGTAAAATGTTGGTACTGTCACAAAACATGGCATCTCAAGAAAGGTTGTTGGAAAAGAAAATAATCTGAGGAGAACTCTACGAAAGAAGAAAATTTGGATGCAACAAATTTAGGTATGACCGATGAAGTTTTATCTGTTTCTAGTAGCTTACAATATCATGAAGAATGGTTGTTAGATTTGGGTGCCTCCCACCACATGTGCTCACATAGAAACAATTTCATTTCTTACCAATCTGTTGATGAGGGTGTAGTGTTTATGGGAAATGGTTTTCCCTATAAAACTATTGGGGTTGGAATCATTACAATAAGGATGTTTGATGGTATTGTTAGATAACTAACGAATGTTAGATATGTACCTGAGCTTAAGTTAAATTTGATTTCATTAGGGGTTTTGGATTCTAGTGGATATAAGTATGCAGGTCAAGGTGGAGCACTCAAAGTGTCGAAAGGAAGTTTAAGTGATGAAGGCAACAAAGGTTGATAACCTGTATAAGTTGGAAGGTAGAAGTAAAGTCACATTTGAGGTAACAAATGTATCTTCTTGTTTATGGCAGAAGCAACAAGGTCATATGAGCAAGAAAGAGTTGCAGAATTGTAAGTTTCTTCCAAACTTGGGATCTTTGTTTGTGATTTTCTGCTTGTTTTATATCTATGTTAGTTAAGATGATGGAGAAAAGGGATGTAATGTGTGGGATCATATTCCTACAAGATCGTCATTAACAGAAATATACTGTGTATGGAACAACTAGAAAGGTTAGTTCAAGATTGCAATGGAATATTTGTTTTCATGCTAGAGGATTCATTGTATGGCCTAATGGTACCTAGGCAACTGTACACGAGGTTTGAATCCTTCATGGTGAGCCAAAACTTTCCAAGGGATAAGTATGAATATTGTGTTAATAACACATTCACTATCCTGATGTTATTTGTTGATGATATGCTCGTTGCAAGCCGAAGCATGGTTGAGATCAGTGAAATAAAAGCTAAGTTGGACATGACACTTCAGATCAAGGATCAAGGAGCAACAAAACAAATTTTGGGCATAGATGTACACAGAGGCGGTAATAATGGTAAGTTGTGGTTGCAGTTCATAATGAACATTGTGAAACCAATTAATATCCCTATTTATTTCCATTATAAGTTTTATTCAAGCTTAAGTCATGTTTATAAAGAAGAAAAAGTTATGTCTCATGTCAGTTCGGTAGGAGGTCTATTGGATGCGATGAAATGGTTAAGACCGGATATTTCACATTCAGTTGATGTTGTCATAAACATGGAAAATTCAGGTGGAGCAGTGAAATGGGTGCTTCAGAGTTGTAGAGGCACAAGTGTCACTTATAATGGTTACAGTTAGTTAATATGTGATAATTATAATTTAGATTTTGCAGGTATTTTGGATAGAAGGATATCTACCTTAACATATGTCTCAAAGCATTGTTTTGGAAGACATGTTGGAGGTGGAGTGATCCCTAAGAAAATCCATATTCTAGCAAATCATACAGATGTGTTCACGAAACTAGTGTTATTAGAGAAGTTGCAGTGGTGCTTGGATTCTCTTGGGTTGCGGCATAGGTGATGAATAAACTGGACATGATATTCAAGTAAATTGTTGTCAAGGTGGAGATTGTTGAGATATGCCAACCAATTTCCATGATTTTGTGGATTGTAGTAGATTTAGTGGCTCATTTTTATTTAGTTAGTTGTTGAAACATATCACCGAATTTGTGGATCCACATTAATGTAATCAGTTTTATAAACCGTTTAAGAGATGCGATAAATATGTGTACACCCATAGAGGCAAATATTCTTGAGAGAGATTGAGTGTGTGTAAGCCTGATCTAGCTGATTTAATATCTCCCTTGAACGATAAATAAACTGAATATCATTGTCATGTGGATGTTTCCCTGTATAGGGTTTTACCACGTAAAATCGTTGTGTCAATTTGTGTGGTTGTTGTTGTATTTGTGTTGTATTTTGTGCCATTTAAATCCTGTCAATTTATGCTTCCACTACACAACATCACTTACATCTCTAGTCAACTGAACGAATCCCTTATTATTTGTTATGTCCTCTATTTTCATTCTCCTCCCTAGGAGGCCAACAGTTGGACCAACAAATAAAGTTACACACTTAGTAATTGTCGTTCCATCATGGAGTAGATGTGGCATTTATTATTTTTGCATGGCCTTCACAATTGTTATGATCCTTAGCCCTTAAGATTAAATCACAAGAAATATAAAAAATGTCCAATACTTTATTCAATATAAAACCCTTAATGTAGGGTAACACCATATATTAGAAAATAAAAGAAGAGAGATGCCACAACAAAATTGTGTTTATTGTTCTCTATCAATGTAATAGTAAATGAATAATAAATTTGGTTTTGATTTATCATAAAAAATTTGAGCGCTCTACACCTCCTCTATGACCTAGGGTTTCTACTCTCTGATAAACCTAGCCATTGCAACTGTAGAGGGAGGGAGCATGACTCCCTCCTTCCACAACATTTTTGTAGGCTTACGTCAAGATCCCAACCCACATCGCAAGGACAATACAAGACTGTCACCTGGGGACCCTCAACCAGTCGACTATGGGAACCCTCGCCTCGACCCTCATGTTGCCCCATTGTCAAAAGAAAAATGTGACCTCATTAAGAGAGCTGGCATGTGCCACAACGGTTCCTACATCCCGCACGTCACTGAAAATTCTCACTACAAGATCAGATCCAATCGGATCAGTGCCACCATTCAGTACTTCAAAGATCATGCTCTGATATGCAAGTTCATGGGGCTTTGGCCCTTAGAAAAGGATCTCGCCTGGTGGATAGAAACCAAATGGAAATTGAAGGGAGAAGTAGAGCTCAAATTAGGATCCAAGGGATTCTTTACGAAATTCTTCAACAATGTCAAGGATCAAAACAAGTCTTTGAAAATGGGCCTTATTTCTTCAACTTTACCGGACTATATCTTAGACTATGGACCAAAAAATTCATCCCTTCAAAGGAATAATTTACAGCTACCCTAGTATGGATTCAATAATACTCTCTCCCTCAGGAATATTGGTATTCATAAATCCTTGAAGGAATCAACAACACTCTGGGCACCTTTGTCAAGATTACAAAATCCACCAAACAAACTCGATACACCTCGTATGCTCATATATGCGTCTACCTCAATGTTTCTAGACCCTTACCCTCCTCCATATGCATAGACTTCCAAAACTATGAATGGATACAAACCCTTGACTACGAGCACATTCCTTTCAGGTGCAGGAAATGTCATACCCATGGTCATGTTTTTCGAGAATGTCCTCTAAACGCTCAGGCTAATCCAAAAAAAACCAGGCAACCAAGGAAGAAGATGGATTTGAGAAGTTACCCACTAAAATAAAGAACATAAGGAAAATGTCGACCCCATAAAATCCAAAAGTGCCTAAAATCGGAAATAGCTTTGAAAAACTCTCTTCCATGTCAGAGCAAGATCTAGTGGGAGAATCCTCACCAAAATACCACTTGTCAATGTATATGCCAAAAAGGGTAGGGGACAAGGAACAACCTTGTTTGACTCAAATATTGCAGTTAATCTCTTTTGACCAACCCTCAATGTTTTTAAACTTAGCAAAAATGTTCTCATACATCCTTATTACAGCAACCCTAAACTCGAGATGCACTTTTATCTCTTCCAACCTATTCCAAAGGTTTTTCCCAAGAACAATGTCAAAAGACTTTCTAAAGTCAACAAAACAACAAAAAAGATTGGTTTTAGTATTGCAGAACTCGTCTACAATGATCCTAAAGGTAACAAGATGGTCCATAGTTGAATGATACCTCCTAAACCTGACTTGGCCTTTAACTCTTTTACCCTGACTTTCTAGCCAAAGACTAATCTTCTTTTCCAAAATAATTCCCTAAAACTTGGATAAAATCGAGCTAATCATAATGGTCCTATAATTAGAGGAAATGTTGTTATCCCCATTTTTAAAAATAGGAACAATGAGGCTTTACGTCTAGGGTTTAGGGAAGCTCTGCTTGACTACTAAATTGAAGAGCTTGTGTATGTGAGGGATAAGGATAGGGCCTCTGATTTTAAAATTTTTAGCTTGGTAGCCTTCAATGTCCTTAGCTTTCCCATTTGCAAGCCGCTTAACCCTAAACTCTATGTCATATAAAGAAAAAACTTCATCCTCTATAGGGACAATATGAATGGTGTCCATGGCAATAGGGAACTCATAAAGTCTTTTAAAGTAGGAATTCTAGTCCCTTAAGGGAATCATATTATTTTCTTTAGTATTGTGGTTTAGAATTTGGTTCCAGAACTTCTTAGAATCCAACTTAGATAGTTGTGAAAGTTGCTCTTGCCTTTTATTGATATAGTACTTTTTTTCCCTTTTAATTAGGGATTTGTACGTATTGATCTTATCGAGTTTTAAGGACTCATTAGAAACATCCCTATTGACTTCTCTAGAAATTTTACATTCTTTATCATACCAAGGGTTGTTCGTTCTATTATTCTTTTTATATGACACCTCAAAAGAGAACTTGTTAATAGAAGTGGAAAGGGTAGTTGTAAAATTATGAGAGAGATCTTCAATGTTGTCCTTATAAGTTAGGAGATTTAATTTACTATTTAAATCCTTTAAGAAAAGGTCAAAATTAGTTTTGTCAAAGTGCAATTTCCTTTGATTATCATAATTATATTCAATGGCACTCCTGTGCATGGCAAAGTTTAGAGTTAGGGTTAAAAGTTTATGATCATAGTCGGGTTCATGGTCATTTAAAAGGTCAAAAGTTGTTATTTGGTTGGAAATGGGGATATCATATATCACATAATCTACGACACTACTACTTATCCCATGAATACAAGTCATCTGGTTGGATTTTGGCCCCTTCATTACTCCATTGCAAATTATTAGGTCTTGAGAGCTGCAGAGTTTGACCAACTTGGTACTAAACAAATTCTCAATTAGGTCTTCAGAGTTTCTTTTGTAGCTATTAGAGAAAGCAAGGTCCTTATCTAGACACAAAGTATTATGGTTAGAATCAGTACTTAAAAGAGTAGTATGTTTAGTTGCATTCCTAACATTAAAGTCTCCTAGCAGGAGGATATTACCTTCATTTTCCAAACTATAAATATCTTGTTCTAAACTATTATAGGGA
>JZKD02S1674775.1:49892-59976 GCA_000966675.3 Picea glauca
ATCAAATAAATATTATATAAGGGAAAAAATACAAATACAAAATGGTTTTTTAATCTATACTAATATTAAAATTATTATGATAATAAAAATCAGCACAAAAAGTAAGAGGTATTGTGATATTATGTTCAAAGAGTGGGATTTAACTGTCGTAATGGAAAAACAAACTTGTTTAAATTGAAAAATAACTTTGAAATGAAATGTAAAATTCCAGCGTTGTCAATGTGATCATGCCTTGTTAATCACTTTTTTCTATTTTTACGTCGGCGATCATGGCGGACTTCTGGTTTTAGAAACTGGTAATACAGGTTCCTGGGGTCGGGAATCTTGTGATATCCTACCAAGCCTTAGTGGTAAGTTTTTTAGTGCCAATTTTTTGTCTTATCCTCTTTACTGGAGTCTTTCCTTCTAGTTTGATTCCTTGGGGAATCGTGTGATTTCATCTCCTCTTCTTCCACCGGTTTGTCACTCGATGGTTGGAAACCATTGGTGGT
Source organism: Picea glauca (assembly GCA_000966675.3). NCBI lineage: Eukaryota > Viridiplantae > Streptophyta > Pinopsida > Pinales > Pinaceae > Picea > Picea glauca. The sequence continues at coordinate 50,384 of JZKD02S1674775.1, forward strand.
GTTTCCTCATCTCTTTTGGAGGGATCTGGGCCTGTTCCATTACTCTCACTAGCATCATTTATGTGTTTTGATGACCTTCTTTATTAGTCTTTATTGCTTATTTTTTCAGGACGATCTGAAGGCAGGGGCCGACGAGCCGTGAACGGCCTGCAGTATCAATGTTGACAGAAATATTTCAAGATGGCAAATCCTAGGATGGAGTTTGAATCTAGCGGTTTACTGGGCGCATCCGATAAGGAGGACTGGGACCGTGAGGGTCTTTTCAATACAGTAGATGAGTTATGTGGTTTAAGTGTTGGTCAGAGGCATTTAGGAAACACATTAAACCACTTGGAACAGTCACCTCCAATGCTATATTCTCCGTTTTCTCCTGGTAAATCTCTCATTGATAGCAAAGTGTTGAATAAACAGCCTTCCTGGTCTCCTTTAGCAGGTGACCTTCTTGTGACTTCAAACAAATCTTGAGCAGGTGAAAACCTGGTGAATGGTTTTAAGGCTAGAAGTGGTTTAAACCGTGTGGACTTTAGGACAGCCAAAGGTCCCTCCACGACTAGCTTTCAGTGTGGAGCCAAGAGTCATAAGGTTCCTAGAATCGGGAAGGCTACAAGAGTCTGGAAGCCGAAAAAAACGTGTCGTCATCTGGTTATTGGTATGGAAGTCGAGCTTGAGGAGACGTGCCAAATTTCACTGTGCGCCTTGGTAGGACATTTCACTTATAAACATAAGGGTAATTTAACCTTCTCAGACTGGATGAAGGAAGTTTGGCTCCCTCGGCTTGGTTATATCCTGACCTTTACAACTCTACCTTGTGGATGGTTTAGTTTTCTTTTTAAGACCCCTGAAGATGTGGAGAGCATTTTAAATTTGTTCTAGGATTATAAGGGTGGCAGCTCAATGCTGAAACGGTGGAGAACAGGCTTTAATCCGGTAATCGAATACTTCAGTTACAAACACTTTTGGGTGTTGTTACCTGGATTTCCATTGAATCTCTAGAATTTACCAACGCTTACGGCCATTGGGAATTTGCTCGGTCGCTTTCTGAAAATAGATGAAGCATGTCTCCTTTCGACACACAAATGATTGGTGCGAGTGCTGGTCGAGTTAGACTTGCATGCGGGACCAATGGATTCCATTGAACTGGAGTGGAGAGGTCAAGTCTTGGTTCAATGGTTGGACTATCTCGGTTTGCCTTTTAGATGCACCTCCTGTAGGCAAACTGGTCACTTAAGGAAGGATTTCAAATCTGCTTTTGGGTCCAATGAGGAGGAAGACGAACTGAATCCTGGCTCAATGGACCTACATTATATGGAAGAAAGATCAGAAGGTCAGAGCCCGTTGGGAGAAGGTGTTACAGAGGGCTTGGATGAGTCTCAGGTCGGCGTCTCCAATACACTCCTTGGTAAGCTCAAATTTTTTTGTCCCCCTCTTTTTTTAAAGCTCTTCTTATGGGAAAATGATTTCCTGGAAAACTCTGCCTTGTTACTTGCTATCTCATCGGTTGCTATAGGGAAGGGGATGGATTCAGTTGATGGGGAAACGACTTTAAGGAATTCTAAACAGGCCATGCCTTGCTCTATTATTGCCTCTCAAGAACTTGTGACTTTAGCCCCTTTGGATCCTCATCCTATTGCTTTGTCGTCACAACCAAACCCTACTACTTTATCGGTTGTTTCTGACCATCCCCTTTCTTCTGTAAGTGAGTCTTTAGCTACTTCTTCACAGGAGCCTACCAGCTCGATCCCTCTTCAGAATTTTTGGGGATCAGAGGTTTATGTTAATCCGAATTGTGACTCTGGTGATGCTTTGTTGTTTGATAGACCAGATCTTGGTAGGAAGTTGGCATGGTCTAGAGGACTAAGTTCTGAGGTGTCTCCTATTAAAACAAGGAGTGCTCGGAAGAAACAAGAGTTGGGCTCTTCTTCTATAGACTTACCATCTTCTTCTTATTTGGATAAGGGGGTGATTAGAGGCATGAAATCCCTTGCTAGGGCTAAGTCATGATCCTCCTCACCCTAAATATTAGAGGGGTGCCCCCCTCCCCCCCTAAAAATTCCCTCTTTGAGAAGGTCATTATCTACCACTAAACCAGATATAATCTTCCTCCAGGAAACTCTTGTGGATGATGTAAAAACTAGGAATTTTATGCTTTCTTTGTGTCCCTCTTGGATGCTCTCGACTGTGAGCTCGGTGGGAAATTTGGGAGGTCTCTTGGTGGTGTGGAATCCAAATTTGTTGGATCTACAACCTTTCTTATGTGTTGGTGGTATTCTATTGACAGGTGTTCATATCTCTGATAAAAGAAGGATTAGCTTGATAAATGTATATGGCCCGTGCTCCGGACGCAGATTATTCTGGGAGAATTTGGAAGCTAGTGGACTTCTTGACCTGAGAAATCTTATTATCACAGGAGATTTCAATTTCACGACTAGATCTGACGAAGTTTGGGGGGCTTCGGCCTTGTTAGATTCGCAGACGGTTTTTTTCAGAGACTTGTTCTTGAGACATCATTTAATTGATGTCAAGCTTGTGGAGGTGGTGCCTACTTGGCACAACTATAGGATGGGGATGGATAACATAACTAAAAGTTTAGACAGAGTCTATGCTTCAGATGAACTACTTATTGATTCAGATCTTTTCAGATCATGGGTCGACTATCCTTACATTTCTGACCATGCACCAGTTCTTTTTCAACTGGATTATGGGTTCAATTTTGTGTCCTATCCTTATAAGTTTAATTCAGCCTTGTTGAAGGAAAATAACTTCGGGGAATTGGTCAGAGAAGTGTGGAATACTCAGTAGGAGACTACGGGAGGCGGGGCACAATCCAGATTAGTAGGGAAGCTAAAAAACCCTCAAAGTTAGGGTGAGAAAGTGGTTAGTGAGTAAGAAGAAAATTGAACAGATTTTTGTTCAGATTGAAAAAGATATTGTTACCCTAATGAAAGAAAGTCTCGATCATCCTCTTGAGACTGATTCACTTAACTGTTTAAATACACTTGAAAAAGATAGGAACAAAATGTTACTGGCCAAGGAGGAATTGTGGTGCCAGAAGAGCAGGGCTAATTGGATCTTGTTGGGTGACAAGAATACTAAATATTTCCATAAGTATGTCAGCTTTAGGCAAAACAAAAACACATATGGGAGGTTAGGGATGAATCAGATCAAGTACATATTGGGTAGGAGGCTATTAAGGAAGAAGCTTTGAGAAATTTTAGCACTTTTTACAAAGAATCACACCTTTAGATAGTGGATGAGATTGAATCGGTGAGATTATACCCTAGATTGACCACATAGGAGGAGGTATAATTGCTTGAAAAGTCGGTCTCGAGGAGATTCTTGAGGTTCTGAAGGGTTTTACCAAGGACAAGAGTTATGGTCCTGACGGTTGGACAGTAGAGTTTTTCTTGCATTTTTTTGACTTGATTGCAGATGACCTTCGGGAGGCTGTTGAAGACTCATGCATTTTTGGTTTGGTTAATAGATCCTTGAATTCAACGTTCATTTCTCTTATCCAAAAAGTCAATGGTCTGGCATCCTTTGGCGACTTCAGGCCAATTGCCTTGTGTAATCTCTGTTACAAGATTATAACAAAGATTTTAGCAATTCGAATTAGACTTATTATGTCATGTACTCTCTCAAATTAACAGTTTGGGTTTCTAAGAGGTAGAAAAATCATTGACTCCATAGGCACAATGCAGGACTGTATTCACAGCATTAAGGTGAAAAAATTCCAAGCGTTGATCCTTAAGATTGACTTGAAGAAGGCATGTGACTATATTAGTTGGGATTATATCAGACTTGTTCTTTTACAGTGAAGCTTTGGTCTTCCAACGACCAACTGGATTGTGGGATGTATTACCTCAGCCACCTATGTCGTCCTCATCAATGGCGAGCCTACTGAATTTTTCAATGGGGGAAGAGGCATTAGACAGGGGTGTCCACTGTCACCTCTGATTTTTATCTTAATTACGGAAGGCTTGAGTCTTGCCTTAAAAAAACGACAAGAGGAAGGTTTGGTGTTTGGTAATAAGGTAACTAGACTATTACGGGTTCTCCGTCTCCTTTTTGTTGATGATATCCTCATAATGACTAATGCTTCTGTAAATGAGTGGTCGGAGATTCTCAGAAGTCATCTTTCTATCAGTTTGGAGTGCTACCAACAGTCTTAGATGCTATAAAATCTTTCTTTCCTTTTGAAGTTAATCACATTGCAACTAGATTTAAATATCTGAGTTATTTTTTGAAAGCTGACAAGTACAAGGCAAAGGATTGGGACTGGTTGTTATCAAAATTTGAAACTAGAATATCCCATTGGTGTAATAGGTGGTTGACTTTGGGTGGATGTCTAGTCTTGGTCAAGACTGTCCTGGAAATCCAACCAATCTATTGGTTGGCTCTGGCTAACATCTCGTCCTCGATCCTACACAGAATTCGACAAGTCACTTACAACTTTCTTTGGAATGGAAATAAAAAAAGGAAAGGCTATCATCTGTGTAGTTGGCATTTTATTTCTCGGTCGAAAAGATTTGGGGGATGGGGGTTGCGCAACCTTTTTAGCTTCAGTTGGGCGATGGCTGCAAACACTTTGTGGAGGGTTCTAATGGGATATGGTCTTTGGCATCGTATTATCAAAGCAAAGTATATGTCATCTTTTTCAGTGGAGCATTGGCTCAGGGTGGTGTCGGTTTCTGGATCTTCTGGATCGCAGACCTGGAAGCACCTTCAAAAATCTTTGAATATCTTACTCCAGTGGATTGCCTAGTATCTAGGTTCTGGTACATTGATAGTCATTGGGAGAGATTCGATTCTTGGTATGGGAGAATCAGCCCTGTTATTTGAAGATCTTATTTCGTCTTTAAACCATCGAGGGATCCACTTCTTATATCAGGCTCAAGGTGTGCCGAGACCCGGAAGCATCGGGGACTATTGGGTAACTAGCGAAGATTTAGATTTGTAGGTTGCCCCCGCACAGGAATGCCAGTCATTTAGAAGAGCAATCATCAGCAATGGCATAAAACTTCGAACCGGGTCGGATGTCCTAAAATGGACTGGTGACTCTTCAGGCAGGATTACTATAAAAAATGTTTATGAGGTAGTTGAATGTAAAAAGCATGCCTTCCTGATTGGAGGTTGGAGAAAGGCGCTTTGGCAATGGGATTGCCCTCTCAAATTAAAGTTGTTCTCTTGGTTAGTGGTGGAAAATAAAGTGCTTTCTTGGGACAATCTTCAACGAAGAGGCTTCATTGGCATGAGTTTATGCTCCCTGTGTATGCAGGATTCGGAATCGGTGTTCCATTTATTTGTGCACTGTCCTTTCTCTAAGGAGGTCTGGACCAGAGTAAAACAAAGATTAACTCTTCTAGGATTATGGATGGGTTCTACTATCCCTTAATGCTTTAAGAATTGGAAAACTCTTAATACAAGCTATCCAAATCTACCGGATTTTATATGTTGGCACCTTTGGATGGAAATGAATCGTGCGATCTTCGAAAATGGAAAGCCATCTATTCAAAAGGTGATTATATTATCCCTCTTGGCTTTGAAAGATTACATGTCGTATCCCAGGAAGAAGAAGGTGCGGAGTATTTCAAAGAATCTTGAGGCTAGGTGTTTGGTTGGGTGGTTTGATGGTGAAGCCTGCGCATCTGGTTTAAATAGTGGAGCAGGAGGGGTCATTCGGATAAATGAGAACAAAATCTTAAAATGGTATTTAAATTGTGGTACGGGTACCAATACTAGAGCGGAGCTACTTGGAGCTTGGGCTCTTCTAGTTTTGGCTATTCGGTTTGACATCTCGGAGTTCTTTGTGCAAGGTGATTTGAGGATCATTATTAATTGGTTGATTGGTAAAGGCCAACTTCATGTTATAGCCCTGGAGTGCTAGAAGGACAGGATTTCTGAACTCAAAACTCATTTTCAGGCCATCACTTTCCAACATATGTATCGTGAAGAAAACTCTGAGGCAGACAACCTTTCTAAGCTATCCCTTCATAGGTTTCCTAGGAAAATTGAATTTTTCCAATGTGTGGGGGATCATAAAGGCCCCCATATGTTCTTAGATATTATCTAGTTTCTAGATATCTCTGGTGGTCATTAATATGTTTTAGAAGACTATGTTGGAAACAGATTCAATCAATAGCGATCTATTTTGCGGATACTGGATAGGATGTCTATGATGCCATTTTGATGGGTAGTACCAACTTCTGGTTTTTTTGGGGAATCTATTTTGGATGAAAGTTGAAGTTATCAGTGAAGGTCAATATGTAAATGAAAAGTTTATAATTCTTTATGAATATAGAGTGAATTTTTTTGTGGAAAAAAATGATCATGCCTTGTTAATAAAAAGAATAATAATTATTATTATTATAAAAGGCAACAAAGAGTGTGTTAAAAACCCAGAAAAAAGGTTTGTAAACCTGTAACCTCCATTATTATGGGCAAAAAAATATGACGTGGCAGGTCATGGACATGCCACGTGTCAATGATCGTTGAATCTCGATAGATTTTGGTTGTACATAAAACATGTGCTACCTTTTTGTTATCTCATCTTCAAAATCTTATTTTATAATTGTTCTCCTCATTTCATTTGAGGGGTGGTGGTGGTGGAAGGCACGTCGAATGAGGGGTAGTGGTGGTGGAAGGCACGTCGCAGGCCAGTGCCTGAGGTCTTCTTTCTCTGTTTTCCCTGGTCTTCTTGGATTAACATCGACTTCAACCTTTTTCTATTTCGGGATTTAGTTGTAGCAATAAATTTGTACAATTTGTGGGAACAATGGCTCCCTTTTATGACATATGACGGGAACCCATACCAAAAATAGCAGGGTGATTTGTAAAGTTTCATTTCTTGACAAAGGAGGTGTAACTGAGTAGTGTGTTCGAACTTCGAAGAACTCATAGAAGTAACGGAAAAACGATAGAGGTCACTTCCACCGCCACATCAACATGACAGTATCTAAATTTATCAATGGTGAAACACTTCATTCTTTGAATTAGCAATGTATATATGTGCATATAATTCATGGCCGAGAGTCAAGCAATATAATATTTAAGTGTACATTGAATAATAACAAAGAGTTGCACATGTTGTAGACTGATAAAACTAAAAAAAATGGAGGGGTATCATTCCATAAGAGATGAAGGAAAGGGGCTCAAGGAGGGGCCAAGGATAAATAATATTATTTATTCCTAAGCCTAAGTCTTTTACCTTGTATTATCCTAAGTCTTACCATCCTTGGGATTAGTTGCCAAGAGACATACATGGGCTTCCGAAGAAGACATGTGGTTAATATTTAGCATGCAAATATTATTCATGATTTTGGTCTTTCAAAGGTTGTTGGTGGTTGTTTGTTCATTCCACGGGGAGAGCTTTGTCCTTAAGAGCTAAGTTGCCATCCTATGAGTGCAACGAAATTACGAGAAAATATTGCCATAATATACATGGAAATCATGACTATGTGAAGGGAAAACTATTGTCATCAAGGAAAAGTAATTACAACTGAGAATCCCTTGAGTTTTAAGCATTGAGATTTCCTAGCCACTATTGTTTGGAACCCATGAGGGAAGTGGGATAGATCGAATAAAAGTAATTACAACTAAGAATCCCTTGAGTTTTAAGCATTGAGATTTCCTAGCCACTATGTTTGGAACCCATTAGGGAAGTGGAATAGCTCGAGGGACTACGTGGCAGAGAAGGGGATCTCATTTTTTGGGTTGTGCAGGCTAAAGGGGAGGCAGAGAAGGGGATCTCATAGGGGAAAGAGAGCAATGGTGAATTGGGACTGCTATAAGAAGTTAACAAGAGTGTGATAATTAGAAAATTGGGATGTGACAGGATTAGAGCCAACCATAGGAGAATTCCTCCTTCTGGACTCATATTCTCAAAAAAGCTAAATGCTATGGTTTAATTTGTAATTATGTGAGTTAATGCTTCTAAGTTATGAATTGAATGTTGTATTGCTTTGCATGTTTAAGCCTGCATTGTAATTATGGTATCATTGTCCATTGGATATTTATTATGTTTTGCATGCATTAATCATTTCATAACATAACAATGAGGAATCATGTTATGAGAACTATAGAATGAAATCGAATGAAGATTACATCATAATTAGATGGTTGGGTAAATTATAATATGGTATGAGAGCAAGAAGATAAAAGGAATTTGTGGTTTTCTATAAATACCCAGTATCATGAATAGTTACGAAGGGTATTGGGTATGTTACATAGTGGTGCGAGAGCTAATGGAGCATAATTTTATGTTTTGGTGGGAATAAATTTGGAATACCCCACCACCTTAATAGTGTTATGAAAGTGGTTGGGTTGGTTTCAAATGGTTATCGAATTGATCTAAACAACCAAGGGGTTCAAGACATCAAATCAATAAATATGGTTTAGAGGAGAGAAATTCCTTATGGTGTAATTATAGTGAAAACAATAAGGTTAATATGATAATGATTATAAATAGATAAAATTTTATCAAATATTTTTTAATATTATTTTATATTTAAATAGAGTGAAAATGAAAATATCAATATCATTATAATTTATGTAAATTAAGAAGTCAAATTATATTTTATATTATTAAAACTAGGGGATATAAAAGAAATTGGTATTCAACCACAATTTCATTTTATCAAAAAATTAACAAATACACTCATCTCAAAGCATATTGAAGTTAAACTATCTACCACTAATATTATCTATATACTTGATAATATGACTAAGGGTTGAATCTATGGTTTTTTGGCACTCATGGTGATGTGATGACCTAACAATGGTAATCCCCTAACATATGCATAATTACTACTTGTCATGTTGCATTGATCTTGGCCTTGGCCTATCAAGCCACGTCTGTTAGTCATAAGAGGAAGGGCCTTATGGTCTTTCCATCTCCCGATAATGCACTCGTGTTATCTTGAGAAGTTAATGCAGTAAGAAAAAATGGTGCTTTAGAAGACCCCTCACAAGTTTGTGCCAAAGGTGTACCACAAGGTAATACTCCGAAGCCTAAACTTGATATCCCTCGTATTGAAATAAATGAAGCTAAATTTGATAGTCTTTGTGGGAAATTTTAATTGGGTTTACTACTAGGGTATTTTGTAGGAAGATCCCCTCCCTAAGGTAGTTATTCACACTTGAATTTAGGATCACCGAAAATGATATGCTTGGCATTGTAGCCAAGCCCATAGCTTGACCAAAGGATTTTTTCTATTACAAATTACATATGTTAACAATGCTACAAATGTGTTATATAATGGCCCCTTGTCTGCAAGAATTCCATCCTAGTTATGGAAGCCTCGACTCCCGATTTTCAACTGATAAGGAGGCCAAAATAGCTTTCCCAACTTGGATGTGGCTTGGATTGACTCCCTTGAACTCTCAATACAATTCTCACCCAAGCTTCAACTTATTGTTTCCCCCTTAGGGGAGGTTATTTGTCTAGAACTGGACAAGTTCTTCAACCCTATGTCTTTCTTAGGGTTAACATATCCCTAGACCTTAGGGTGTTTGTTGTTATTCTAGTTGGAGGTAGAATGTTCCGACAATTGGTTCGTTATGTCTACCTACACAATACAATGTTTCTTTGTCAAATC
>JZKD02S1674775.1:95126-125748 GCA_000966675.3 Picea glauca
AGCGCCAGTTAGAAGAGTCAGTTCTTAGTTATGAGTCAGTTGTCTAGTTGTCTTTTGGTTTGCATGTAGCCGACTCGGGAGAGTCTTTTCCTATATAAGGATGTAATCCGTCTTCATTTAATATCAAGAAGTGAGCATAGCCTCACCGTGTTTGTTTGCATGGTATATTTTATCTCTTTATTGTATGGTAGTTGTTACGATTTCTAGTGTCTCTGGCGTTAAGTTGACTTGGATTGCAATCACTTTTCAATCGATGTTCCGGTCTCATCTATGTTGTACGTCCGAAGGGAAGTAGTTCGGTAGGGTGACGTCTACTTATATAGGCCCAACCAATACGACCTATGCCCTTATTTTTTCCTTATAATGCCTCTGCAACCCCGTTTCTTTCCAATCTATATATGTGCTACAGTGTATGTGCGCATACATTAAATAGGGTGAAAACATAAGCTCTGTCTTATTTATTATGTCATTTATTAGGCCATGAGTCGAGGATTCTTCCCCTAAATAACTAGCTGTGAACGACCCGTGCTTCGGTCATGCCTCGATTAAGCCTGGCTATTCAAGTCGATCGTTTACCAGTCAGTCAGTACCCACGAAGTTGAACCAGCCTATAACCAACATCTAAGTTACCAGCATCTTGGCCAATAGTGGCGGACCAATTGAATGAGTTGACCCGTTAAATATATGGATTCCTATCTTTTCTATAAGTTTTAGAAATATGAGCATTGATACGGAGAACTAAGTTTTTAGGATTAGGGTCCAACGATCTCGTAAAGTTGGATTTGAGCGCCATTTTGGGCTTTAATGTAAAATGTTAATGATAGTTTTTTCATTGAAGAAATTTGAAAGAAGAAAAAAATGATTTAACTTTTTAATTTGTAAAAAGTGTTATACATGAGTTCTAGAGATTATGAATCATGGTTTAAGATTATTTATTTGGAGAGGTCATCATTTTATTGCATTAATACTAGGGAGGTACTTTAGTGAAATACTCTAAAGTACATTTTTTATAAACAACAATTAATTTCAATAGAAATTAAATAAACATTTTTTTATATTTTACATTAAATAATATTAAATATATTAAATAATAATAATATTTAAATATATTTTATTAAATTCAAAATTTTCACTTTTTTCATTGAATAGGATGGATTAATGTTATTTTATAGAACATCATCTCATTTTTTAAAAATTATAAGAATAATTTTTTTCTATATTCATCTTAATCTTGATTTTTTTTTTTTAAATAAAAAAGTTTGTATTACCTTATGTCATTAAAGTGACATTTGCCAAAAGATTACATCAAGACTCGTCACTTGTTCTATCATAGGCATGGAAACCAGAATATGTGGCACTGTGCATGGACTGTAAAGCGACACATGTCTAAAAAACCATAATAGCTTGCCACATGTTCTACCATAAGCATGGAAACCAGAACATGCGGTGGGCATTGGTCATTGACCAACTAGCGCACCAGAGTTTCATGGCGGCAAAAAACAAAACTGCTAAGACTAGAAAATTGACAGTAGAAAATCTAAACATGAGGCGAACCCGAGCTTTCTTCCTGGCGTACCGTGAAGGCATAAGGATGGCAACATGTCGGGCAGTGGCTCTTTGCGGGCTCGCCTGATAAGGAATCAAACAGTAGATGCATGCGCTTGCTGAGGAGGCTCTGGTTATGCATCTTCTCGGCCATGTCCCTCCTCATCTTGAAAATGAGGGCCAAGTGTTCCTTCGCTAGCCTGCACAATCTCGGTGAGGCATGGTTGTCTCGGGCCTGTTGAATTGGCACTCTTGTACGTAAATCCCTACTGGGTGAGTCTTGTCTTTCCTTGTCCCATAATTCACCCCATTTGATCTTTGGGTCTGTCGTGTTGGGGTCAGTGAAGTTCTGGCAGCAATCCGACAACAGAGGATGAATCTTCTCCTTTAGTAGACAACCTGTCATGACCAGCTCCCAGGAATTCAGGGTACTTGCTTGTGTCATCTGTTCAACGCCAGCCTCCTGCAAGTGTTGAAGAATCTGCTCCTCCATTATGCATCCTCCATAATTGGGCGTTGGAATAGGCGAGTGAAGCTTTGCCTGGGTTTCCATGTCTCAGTTTTGATTGGAATGGGGAGAATGGGTTGGATTGTGTTGGCCCTTGAAAATTTTTTGGAGACCCTTGGTCATGTTTGACCACTTTTGGGACTTCGACAGGCTGGTCGAAGATGAAGCACCTAGGTGAAGCGGAGATCGTGGGATCTCGCCCTCTTTTACGGGCTTTTCAGGTTTAGGGTTTATGTAATGGGTATGGGATGTAGGCCCATGGGTTTACCCATGCTTATGCCTCTTTTGTAATGTATAAATAGGGAGCTAAGAAATGTAAGAAGTAGTAGTGGATGTGTGTGACTTAGTGCAAGTATTTGCAATCGTCTTTGTGCATACTGTGTGTTAAGACTTGCAGAGCTAAGTGCAAGTGATTGTAAAAGGCTTTGCGCACAGACTATGTAGAGGCTTGGTGCTTGGACCTAACTTGGGGAAGGAGGATCTCGCAAAGTGCGCGTAGATATCCTATCCTATGTGGAGCTGGCCTTGTGTCTCTGTGCATGTAAGAAGATTGGAAAAAGCTAATAAAAGAGGAGAAGAGTTGGTGGACGTAGCCCCACGTTGGGGTGAACCACGTATATCCTGTGTTGTGGTTTCTTTGTGCGATGTGGTTGATATGTTATTGATGTGACTTATGCTTAGTGTTGTAATCTTTATGTATGTTAGATTCATCTGATGTAGTAGTTTAGTGCCTTATATGTGAATGAATACTAGATCTACTTTGATTTTATGTGCTGAATGCTTAGATATATTTAGATCTTGATAAATACTGTGTTGTTCTGTAATTAGGGTTTAACCTGCGATATGAATAAGGGTTAAAGACTAATGCATATTATTGGCTAAGTGCTTTGTTAAAGTGTTGTAATCACAGATCTGTGTCACAACTAGGTTGTAAACACTTGAGTCCTACAACGCCCCTGCCTCTACCTCGGGTGAGACTTCATCTGCTTCACAGGTGTTGCCAAAAGGGACGATAGTTAGGGTTTTGTTGGTGTGTTGTTGAAGCATTGAACCCTGGGTCTGCCCCTATGCCAACAAATGGTTCTGTTGTCGGGACCTGAAACTGTGATTGTTGGGAACTGAAGAAAAGAGAAAGCTCTGTGCGTAGATATGTTGTTGTAGTGCACATTATTCTACTTGACTTGTGAAGCTCTATGCTAAGGAGGGAATCAAATCTGAAGAAAAGAGGTAAGATTTTAAAGCTTTGTGTTGTGATAAAGGTAAGATAAGTGGAAATTTTTGTTTCGAAAGAATGGAGCTAGGTATGTTTGATAGATTTCGCACTAGTCTGAAAACTAGGGCGCAACTAGAAGAAAGAAGATTTGATATGAATAGATATGATAAAGTTAATGAAAGATATGTTATTCCTATGAAGAGAAAGAATTTTTGGACTAACAAGTGGATGCAGGATCCTAGAAAGAAATTTTCACAGGTCCATCACTATACTCCCAATGCGTAGTACAAGAAAGGTTGGGGATCATTTAAGAGAAAGAGGGGATTGAATCTTTGTTATAATTGCAGAAGACCAGGACATCTTGCTAAGGAATGTCTTGGTAGAGGTCCTATTCGTATTTGTTGTAAAGCTATTGGACATGAAGTTTTGGATTGTCCTAGAATGATTGCTAAAGTTGAAAAAATTAATATGAAACAAGAAAACCATGAAGAAGGTCAAGAGACTAAGAATATACTAGAAAACCAGAAAGAATCAAAGGCTATATTATTGCAGATGAAAGAAACATTGAATGATCACAGAGACATAAGTTTACCAGAAATCTTAAAAGAGAAGCAGTGCATAGAAACACGAATCAGAGACTTTGACATAAATTGTGTATTAGATGCAGAAACACAGGTGAACATTATGCGAGAAAGTACTTGGGAAATTTTGGGAAGGCCTGCTATGATTCCTTCATTGGGAGGAATATGATTGTTTAAAGGAAAGATGATAACTCTATGTGGAAGACTTACTCATGTACCTATGAGTGCTCATGGAACATCGACAGAAGAAGAATTCGAGGTCATTAAGTTTGTTGAGAACAATGATCCTTTTGCACTTTTGTTAGGAAGGACTTGGATTGAGAGAGATCAGATCCGAAGGAAAGAAGAAGAGGATGCTACAGAACATAAAAAACAATAACTAAGGGATTTCATGGCTAGGAGAATAGCACGCTTAATAGAAGAACAGGAGGACAAGTCGAAGCTATTGAGGGCCAGAGACTTGGCTGTCGAAGTTGAAAGAACGCAAGAAGGCTTAAAAAACTGATCCATGCAGAAGAGAAGAGCACCTATCCAGAAACATTAAGAGAAGAAGTATTACCCTTGAACCCTGTGAAAGACCCTCAACAGTGCGAAGTTACTATGCTAAGAGAAGATAAGAACAAGAATGAAAAAAGGAATCCAGAGACACAGATCATAGAAATGAAAGCCAGAAAACTCAGTAAGAAGAAAACAAAGCTAGAAAAATTACAAGAGATTTCAGAGAGGACTTCGTAGAAGGAAGGCTTGTAGAACTTGAACCTTGTCGGAATAGTAGAATAACACAGACTGGCACTTCGCCACGGTGAAACAGTATGACCGTTGGAGGCGTCCCGACCGTTAGAACAATGGTCCAGAACGACTAGAAACGTAGTTATTGTCGGAAGGATCTCCATTGGACCGTTGGGACTGCACCATAACAGATGGATTGAGGCATTCCTGCTCGTTGGAGGAATCCATTACGATGTTGTCTATTTAATCTATCGCATGTCTCAGTGGGGACACTTTTGCAAAATGAGATATTTGAGCCCATAGAGAACTGATTGCTATCACGCTGTGCTTATTGAGACCTCGCCACCCGTTTTGATTACCTTGAGTGTTTTTCCACCTACCCGAGATATCTGATCTAGAGCGTGCATGTCGGACGACCTTAGTGTAGTAGAGAAGTCTATCAAGGAGATCCTAATAGACCTTATGGCTGAGAAGGTCATGTTCGTAGGAGCATAGGCCTCATCGACGAGAGGATTGCAATCATCCCCATCGACTGTACATTGATCTGGGCCATCCCGAACTGTGACAAAGAAAAGAAGTAAGCACCGCGACGACCTAGCGAATGCGAAGCTCATCCCATCGGTCTTGCCTAACTATATGCCGCCTCTGGTTGGCTCGGTTAGTCATGAAAGTGTCCCGAGAGATTTCAACTATACACTGATCACTGCGTACCTCCCGAAGGAGATACGCATAGTTGGACTGTAGTTGGGATAGATTCTGACGCTCAAGATCAGTGACTTCAACTTAGGAGACCGCAATAATTATGGAATACTCGCACCACATAAGTACGTAAAAAATAAAACGGGGAAGAAGCCGAAGATAGTCCCCCAGTTGTGGACCATGGAAACCGCGAGATCAACAATCCTTAATGTGATGAAGATACCACACTTCGACAGACATCAGGAGGTTAACACGTGCGTTAAACTCCTCCTGTCATGCTTCCATGGTGGGTACCTGTGATTGGATAGGCGCATCATTGTAGATCCGACGCTGATCCACCGGATCACAGGATTGAGTATGCAGGGACCAGACCCTCAGGATTTTTACCCAAGGAAGGCTGCAGATTACGCCCTGGCACAACAAATAAAGGACATCTATGGCGATGTGGAGAAAGGGAAGCGAGGCTACAAGGTAGCCTCCATCCAAAATGGCGCAGTGTGCCTAGATTTTCAGTTGATAGCAGGCAATCTTGTCAAGAGGAATAGACCAACGCAGGTCACGAGGTTCGTCGTCGACCTCATAGGAAAGTGCGTTGAAGGGATGTAGATGAACTAGGCAAGCTACCTCGTCAACCAGTTGGAGAAATATTGCCGCGAAGCGCAAGACCAGGGCTATGAGTTTCACTTCAACTGGTTGTTGATTCTTGTTGCTTTTGTCTCTTGGGAGATGCCGAAAGGAGCAACCTTCCCTGAAGTTGAGCCATCCTAACAACTGGCCGCGAGGTTCACCACCTTGTGGTACTCGAGCGATATGGCGAAGCAATGGTAGTCGAACGCTGTCTTCCACACCTACTATCTACAACTCATGCAAGCCATTAAGTCATTCCCCCGAATGAATCTGAATACCTTGCATGCTTACATGCCAATAATGAAGTTCCACATAGACATGCACTTTATATATATCACTGCACGTAGGGATTAAACCAAGGAGGAGATGTAGTCGTACTATAAATTAACTGATGAAGACATGGAGAAGATAACTAAAGAGTGGCTGGCTGAATTCCTTGTACCAGTCGAGCAAACGGAGCTCTCCAACCCCAATATCATTGGAAGTCCTATGGTCACCCGGGAAGAATGCGATGGACTCAACAACAACAACAAGAAAAAGAAGGAAGAGGTGCAGGAAATAAACAACGCATCGGAGGAAACTACGTTGGAGTCACCTAGAGGAAGAGGAGATGACGAAGTAGACCAAAAAGAGGATGAAGGGGAAGAAGACAAGCAGGAATAGGGTGAAGTGACACCACCTAAAGATTCCCTCACAGAGGCCGAGACGTCAAAGAAAAGAAAGGTTTCTCCAAAGAAACCCTTCGCATGAAATAAGTCATGAGCCAATAAGCCTCAATTACAGACTGTACTTATGGTGGATGATATCGACCTCATCATCACAACTGTATCAGGTACTTCGAAGGACATTTTGCAGCGAAACGAAGCCAAACAAGAGACAATGTATGATAGGATCGAAGAAGATCTCAAAGGGTTACAATAGACTCTCTATTCGAGTCGTGCAGTGTCTACTGTGCTGTTGTCATCATGGGGTATAGAAGTAAGAGATGAGCCTACTCAACTACGCAGATTAGTAGATGTGACAGAGGATCGCCTTCGTCGAGTACAGGAGGAAAACGAATAGGCCATAGAGGCCTTGAAGCAAGCAAAAGAGGAAGCTATAGAGCAAATTCGGGTTGTGAAGCAAGAGAAAGATGACCTCCGAGAAAAGTTTGAAGAGGACAGAGAACAGATCCAGAGAGAGAAAGATTAGCTGCTCACGAAGCAAATTGTCATTAGAGAAGCAGTCACTCGAGAACTTCGCTCCGTGCTAGGATTGGCACAGATGGAAGAAGAGACAACTCAAAGCCAAGTGGGGAAGCTCGATGAAGCCATTCTGTAGCTTCAAGAAAGACTAGCAGAACTGGAATTGCAAGGAATGTCGAGCACTCCACAGGAAGTGCAAAATCAAAGGGAAGAAATTGCCTGGAGCGCAGTCGAAAGAATCAACGCATTGGCGTTAGAATGCAAGAAACTTAGTAACCGAAGTGTGCAGACCTATGAGCGCCTTGCAGAGGACCTAGAACTAAGAACATTAGAAACACAACTTCAGGAGGCAAAGAAACAAGCATCGACAGTGCAAGCATAGATGAAACTTCTTTCAGTGATTGAGAAGATGAAAAGGTCATAGGAACAATGCGCAATTCAGCAATAGGTCCATGCCATCCAGAGTAGAGTTATGGAAGTGACCCAGAGACTCCAGCTAGTACAAGACGAAGCCTACACACTTTTCGAGGAGATCGAGGGAAAAGGTACATGGTTGGAATAAGTGGTCACCACAGTGGAACAACGCTTGGAAGGACCTATCACTGAGACAGTCATTCAGGAGTTCATCGAGCAGGAGGCTTTGATGAAGCAGCAATTCGAGGCAGCTCAAGCCAAGCTCAAGGCCTTCGAAGCAGAATTGTCCAGATCAGAGTGACTCGGGATGAGTCACAGGTGAGTGTTGGGGGCTTGTTGGCCCTCGACACAGTTTTGGAGATGCTTGGTCGTGTTTGACCACTTCTGGGACTTCGACAGGCTGGTCGAAGACGGAGCGCCCAGGCGAAGAGGAGATCACAGGATCTCACCCCCTTTTACGGGCTTTTCAGGTTTAGGGTTTATGTAACAAGTATGGGATGTCGACCCATGGGTTTACCCATGCTTAGGCCTATTTTGTAATGTATAAATAGGGAGCTAAGCAATGTAAGAAGTAGTAGTGGATGTGTGTGGCTTAGTGCAAGTATTTGCAATCGGCTTTGTGCATACTATGTGTTAAGACTTACAGAGCTAAGTGCAAGTGATTGTAAAAGGCTTTGTGCACAGACTGTGTAGAGGCTTGGTGCTTGGACCTAACTTGGGGAAGGAGGATCTGGCGAGGTGCACACAGATATCATGTCCTATGCAGAGTTGTCCTTGTGGCTTTGTGCATGTAAGAAGATTGGAAGAAGCTAATAAAAGAGGAGAAGAGTTGGTGGACGTAGCCCCACGCTGGGGTGAACCACGTATATCCTGTGTTGTGGTTGCTTTGTGCGATGTGGCGGATATGTTATCGATGTGACTTATGCTTAGTGTTGTAATATTTATGTATGTTAGATTCATCTGATGTAGTATTTTAGTGGCTTATATGTGAATGAATACTAGATCTACTTTGATGCCATGTGTTGAATGGTTAGATATATTTAGATCTTGATAAATACTGCGTTGTTCTATAATTAGGGTTTAACATGTGATGTGAATAAGAGTTAAAGACTAATACATATTATTGGCTAAGTTCTTTGTTAAAGTGTTGTAATCACAGATCTGTGTCCCAGCTAGGTTGTAGACACTTGAGTCCTACAACCCCCCCTGCCTCTACCTCAAGTGAGACTTCATCTGCTTCGCAGGTGTTGCTGAAAGGGTCGGTAGTTAGGGTTTTTTGGTGCGTTGTTGAAGCGTTGAACCCTAGGTTTGCCCCTGTGCCAACAAATGGTTTCGTTGGAAGCATGTTGGCCCTCGACCAAGTTTTGGAGACCCTTGGTCGTGTTTGACCACTTTTGGGACTTCGACAGGCTAGTAGAAGACGAATCTCCTAGGCGAAGCGAAGATCGCGGAATCTCAACCCTTTTACGCGCTTTTCGGGTTTAGGTTTTATGTAACGGGTATGGGATGTTGGCCCATGGGTTTACCCATGCTTAGGCCTCTTTTGTAATGTATAAATAGGGAGCTAAGCATTGTAATAAGTAGTAGTGGATGTGTGTGGCTTAGTGCAAGTATTTGCAATCGGCTTTGTGCATACTATGTGTTAAGACTTGCAGAGCTAAGTGCAATTGATTGTAAAAGGATTTGTGCACAGACTGTGTAGAGGCTTGGTGATTGGAACTAACTCGAGGAAGGAGGATCTGGCAAGGTGCGTGTAGATCTCATGTCCTATGCGGAGCTGGCCTTGTGGCTCTATGCACGTAAGAAGATTGGAAGAAGCTAATACAAGAGAAGAAGAGTTGGTGTACGTAGCCCCACGCTGGGGTGAACCACGTATATCTTGTGTTGTGGTTTCTTTTTGCGATTTGGTTGATATGTTATTGATGTGACTTATGCTTAGTGATATAATATTTAGGTATGTTAGATTCATCTGATGTAGTAGTTTAGTGCTTTATATGTGAATGAATACTAGATCTACTTTGATGCTATGTGCTGAATGGTTAGATATATTTAGATCTTGATAAATACTGCGTTGTTCTGTAATTAGGGTTTAACCTGCGAAGTGAATAAGGGTTAAAGACTAATACATATTATTGGCTAAGTGCTTTGTTAAAGTGTTGTAATCACAGATCTGTGTCCTACAACCCCCCCATGCCTCTACCTCGGGTGAGACTAGAGACTTGAGTCCTACAACCCTCCCCCCCTCTACCTCGGGTGACACTTGAGTCCTACAACTCCCCCATGCCTCTACCTCGGGTGAGATTTCATCTTCTTAGCAGGTGTTGTCAAAAGGGTCGATAGTTAGGGTTTGTTTGGTGCATTGTTGAAGCGTTGAACCCTGGGTCTTCCCCTGTGCCAACATATTGCTTCCTGGAAAGGGAGAGAGAGTCGCAAGTCCAGTGCGTCGATGCCTGCCAACTTGATTTTAGTAGGTCGGACAATGGCTCTTTGCGGGCTCGCTTGATAAGGAATCAAATAGTAGATGCATGTGCTTGCTGAGGAGGCTCTAGTTATGCATCTGCTCGGCCATGTCCCTCCTCATCTCGAAAATGAGGGCCAAGTATTCCTTCACGAGCCTTCACAATCTAGGAGAGGCATGGTTTTCTCGGGCCTGTTGAATTGGCACTCTTGTACGTAAATCCTTGCTGGGTGAGTCTTGTCTTTCCTCCTCGTCCCATAATTCACCCCATTTGATTTCTGGGTCTATCGCATTGGGGTCAGCAAAGTTCTGGCAGCAATCCGGCATGAGAGGAGGAATATCCTCCTCTACTAGACAACCTGTCATGACCAACTCCTAGGAAATCAGGGTACCTGTTGTTAATGTTTAAGCCATTATTATAGTTATTTGCATTTCAATAGATAACAACAACATAAGACAAGATCACTGAGAAATAAACAATCACAAGAGACACAACATTTATCCTGGGAAACCCTCTAGGGGAAGAAAACCCAGCAAAACTTCCTTATTATAGATAGCCAATACAATGCCAAGAGATAACTCAAACAAGTACATAATGTCCTCTCCCAAATATGCACCTCTCTCTCTCTCTCTTCTCCAACTACAGCTCTGAAACTTGTCTCCCAATGAACAAGTGAATGTGTGTCTAAGTGAGGCACTAGCCTCCTTATTTATACAAGACTGGCACGTGTGAGAGTGTCCTTTCATTGGTAGGGCCGAATTTTTCTTATGGGTGGTTATAACCACCTTTATTATATTCCGGGGCCTCTTTGATATATTCTGGGGACGAATTCTCTTTCTGCTTATTACAATTACATTATGACCAATCCACAAAAGGGGATTTGGTCCTTTTACAATAACCGACATGATCAATCCACAATGGGGATTGATCCAATGAATACCATATCAAATAAGAATAAGAATACACTTTGCAGTTACATTATTTCAACACCTGCTTGTGTCATCTGTTCACCGCCAGCCTCCTGCAAGTGTTGAAGAATCTCCTCCTCCACTACGCATCCTCCATAATTGGGCGTTGGAATAGGTGAGTGAAGCTCCGCCTGGGTTTCCATGTCTCAGTTTTGATCGGAATGGGGAGAATGGGTTGTATTTTGTTGGCCCTCGACCAATTTTTGGAGACCCTTGGTCATGTTTGACCACTTTTGGAACTTTGACAGGCTGGTCGAAGACGGAGCGCCCAGGCGAAGCGGAGATCATGGGATCTCGCCCCCTTTTACAGCCTTTTCGGGTTTAGGTTTTATGTAACGGGTATGGGATGTAGGCCCATGGGTTTACCCATGCTTAGGCCTCTTTTGTAATGTATAAATAGGGAGCTAAGCAATGTAAGAAGTAGTAGTGGATGTGTGTGGATTAGTGCAAGTATTTGCAATCGGCTTTGTGCATACTGTGTGTTAATACTTGCAGAGCTAAGTGCAAGTGATTGTAAAAGGATTTGTGCACAGACTGTGTAGAGGATTGGTGCTTGGACCTAACTCAGGGAAGGAGGATCTGGCGAGGTGCGCATAGATCTCCTGTCCCGTGTGGAGTTGGCCTTCTGGCTCTGTGCATGTAAGAAGATTGGAAGAAGCTAATAAAAGAGGAGAAGAGTTGGTGGACGTAGCCCCACGCTGGGGTGAAACACATATATCTTGTGTTGTGGTTGCTTTGTGCGATGTGGATGATATGTTATTGATGTGACTTATGCTTAGTGTTGTAATATTTATGTATGTTAGATTCATCTGATGTAGTAGTTTAGTGCCTTATATGTGAATGAATACTAGATCTACTTTGATTTTATGTGCTGAATGGTTAGATATATTTAGATATTGATAAATACTGCATTGTTATGTAATTAGGATTTAGCCTACGATGTGAATAAGGGTTAAAGAATAATACATATTATTGGCTAAGTGATTTGTTAAAGTGTTGTAATCATAGATCTGTGTCCTAGCTAGGTTTTAGACACTTGAGTCCTACAACCCCCCCCGCCTCTACCTCGGGTGAGACTTCATCTGCTTCACAGGTGTTGTCGAAAGGGACAGTAGTTAGGGTTTTGTTGGTGCATTGTTGGTGTCCCTGTGACAACAAATGGTTCCGTTGTCGAGACCTGAAACTGTGATTGCTAGGAACTGAAGAAAAGAGAAAGCTCTATGCGTAGATCTGTTGTTGCAGTGCACAGTATTCTACTTGACTTGTGAAGATATATGCTAAGAAGGGAATCAGATCTGAAGAAAATAGGTAAGATTTTAAAACTTTGTGCTCTGATAAAGGTAAGATAAGTGGAAATTTTTGTTTCGAAAGAATGGATCTAGGTATGTTTGATAGATTTTGCACTAGTCTGAAAACTATGGCACAACTAGAAGAAAGAAGATTTGATATGAATAGATCTGATAAAGTTATTGAAAGATATGCTATTCCTATGCATAGAAATAATTTTTGGACTAACAAGTGGATGTAGGATCCTAGAAAGAAATTTTTGCAGGTCCATCACTATGATCCCAGTGCGTAGTATAGGAAAGGTTGGGGATCGTTTAAGAGAAAGAGGGGATTGAATCTTTGTTATAACTGCAGAAGACCGGAACATCTTGCTAAGGAATTCCCTGGTAGAGGTCCTATTTGTCTTTGTTGTAAAGCTATTGGACATGAAGTTTTGGATTGTCCTAGAATGATTGCTAAAGTTGAAAAAATGAATATGAAACAAGAAAACCATGAAGAAGTTCAAGAGACTAAGAATATACTAGAAAAACAGAAAGAATCAAAGGCTATATTATTGCAGATGAAAGAAACACTTAATGATCATAGAGACATCAGTTTACCAGAGATCTTAAAAGATAAGCAGTGCATAGAAACATGAATCAGAGACTTCGACATAGACTGTGTATTAGATGCAGAAACACATGTGAACATTATGCCAGAAAGTACTTGGAAAATTTTGGGAAAGTCTGCTATGATTCCTTCATTGGGAGGAATAGGATTGTTTAAAGGAAAGATGATAACCCTATGTGGAAGAATTACTCATGTACCTATGAGTACTCATGGAACATCAACATAAGAAGAATTTGAGGTCATTAAGTTTGTTGAGAACAATGCTCCTTTTGCACTTTTGTTAGGAAGGACTTGGATTGAGAGAGATCAGATCCGAAGGAAAGAAGAAGGGGGCGCTATAGAACATAAAAAGCAATAACTAAGGGATTTCATGGCTAGGAGAATAACACGCTTGATAGAAGAACAGGAGGACAAGACAAAGCTACTGAGGGCTAGAGACCTGGTTGTCGAAGTTGAAAGAACGCAAGAAGGCTTAAAAAACTTATCCATTTAGAAAAGAAGAGCACCTACTCCAGAAACAGTAAGAGAAGAAGTATTACCCTCGAACCCTGTGAAAGACCCTTAGTAGTGAGAAGTTACTATGCTAAGAGAAGATAAGAACAAGAATGGAAAGATGAATCGAGAGACGCAGATCATATGAATGAAAGCCAGAAATCTCAGTAAGAAGAAAGAAAAGCTAGAAAAATTACAGGAGATTCCAGAGAGGACTTCGCAGAAGGAAGGCTTGCAAAACTTGAACCTTGTCGGAATAGTAGAATAGCACAGGATGGCACTTCACCACGGCGAAACAATATGACCGTTGGAGGTGTCTTGACCATTAGAACGATGGTCCAAAACGACTAGAAACATAGTTATTTCCGGAAGGATCGTCATTGGATCGTTGGGCCAGACCCTCAATATTTGTACCCAGGGAAGGATGTAGATCGCGCCATGGCACAGTGAATAAATGACACCCATGTTGATGTGGAGAAAGGGAAGTGGGGCTACAAGGTAGCCTCCATAAAAAATGGTGCAGTGTGCCTAGATTTTCAGCTGATAGCAAGCAAGCTCGTCAGGAAGAATAGATCAACGCAGAGCACGGGGTTCGTCGTCGACCTCGCAGGAAAGTGCGTCGAAGGGATGTAGATGAATTGGGAAAGCTATCTCGTCAACCAGTTGGAGCAATATTGTCGTGAAGCGCAAGACCAGGGCTACGAATTTCACTTCAGCTGGTTTTTTATTCTCGTTGCCTTTGTTGCTTGGGAGATGCTGGAAAAAACAACCTTCCCTGAAGTTGAGCCGTTCGAACCACTGGCCATGAGGTTCACCACCTTGTGGTACTCGAGCGATATGGTGAAGCAATGGTAGTCGAATGCTGTATTCTACAGCTCACACAAGCCATTGAGTCATTCCCCTGAATGACTCCGAATACCTTGCATGCTTACACGCCAATAACGAAGTTCCACGTAGACAGGAACTTTATATATATCACTGTGCGTAGGTATTAAACCAAGGAGGATATGTAGTCGTACTATAAATTAACTGATGAAGACATGGAGAAGATAACTAAGGAGTGGCCGGATGAATTCCTTGTACCAGTCGAGCAGACGAAGCTCTCCAACCTCAATATCATTGAAAGTCCTATGGTCAATCGGGAAGAATATGATGGATGCAGTGACATCAAGAAGAAAAAGAAGGAAGAGGTACAGGAAATAAACAACGCGTCGGAGGAAACTGTGTCGGAGTCACCTGGAGGAAGAGGAGATGACGAAGTAGAACAAAAAGAGGACGAAGGGGAAGAAGACAAGAAGGAATAGGGCGAAGTAACACCGCCTAAAGATCCCCTCACAAAAGCCGAGACGTCAAAGAAAAGAAAGGTTTCTACAAAGAAACCCTCCGCACGGAAGAAGTCACAAGCCAATAAGCCTCAATTACAGACTGTACTTACAGTGGATGATATCGACCTCATCATCACATCTGTATCAGATACTTCAGAGGACATTTTGCAGCGAAACGAAGCCAAACAAGAGACAATGTATGATAGGATCGAAGAAGAGCTCAAAGGGGTACAATAAGATCTCTATTCGAGTTGTGCAGTGTCTAGTGCGCTGTTGTCATCAGGGGGTATGGAAGTAGGATATGAGCCTACCCAACTACACAGATTAGCAGATGCGATAGAGGCTCTCTTTCGTCGAGTACACGAGGAAAAAGAATAGGCCATAGAGGCCTTGAAGCAAGAAAAGGAGGAAGCTCTAGAGCAAAGTCGGGTTACGAAGCAAGAGAAATATGACCTCCGAGCGAAGTTTGAAGAGGACATAGAATAGTTCCAGAGAGAGAAAGATTAGCTGTTCGCGAAGCAGATTGGCGTTAGAGAAGCAGTCACTCGAGCACTTCACTCTGTGCCAGTATTTTCACAGATGGAAGAAGCGACAACTGAGAGCCAAGTGGGGAAGCTCTCTGAATCCATTCAACAGCTTCAAACAAGAGTAGTAGAACTAGAATTGAAAGAAATGTCGAGCACTCCGCAGGAAGTGCGAGATCAGAGGGAAGAAACTGCCTAGAGCGCAGTCGAAAGAATCAAGGCATTGGCGTTAGAATGCAAACAACTCAGTAACCAAAGTGCACAGACCTATGAACGCCTTGCAGAGGACCCATAACTAAGAACATTAGAAACACAACTTCAGGAGGCAAAGAAACAGGCATCGACAGTGCAAGCGCAACTGAAACTGTTTTCAACGATTGAGAAGATGAAAAGGTCACAAGAACAACACATAGTTCATCAGCAGGTCCATGCCATCCGTAGTAGAGTCATGGAAGTGACCTAGAGACTCCAGCCGGTACAAGACGAAGCCTGGACACTTTTCGTGGAGATCGAGGGACAAGGTACACAGCTGGAACAAGTGGTCACCACAGTGGAACAACGCTTGGAAGGACCTATCACTGAGATAATCATTCAGGATTTCGTCGAGCAAGAGGCTCTAGCGAAGCAGCAAGTCGAGGCAACTCGAGGCCTTCGAAGCAGAATTGCCAAGATCAGAGTGACTCGGGACAAGTCATAGGCGATTGTTGGGGGCTTGTTGCCCCTCGACCAAGTTTTGGAGACCCTTGGTCGTGTTTGACCACTTTTGGGACTTTGACAGGCTGGTCGAAGATGAAGTGCCCAGGCAAAGCGGATATCGCGGGATCTCACCTCCTTTTGTGAGCTTTTTGGGTTTAGGGTTTATGTAACGGGTATGAGATGTCGACCCATGGGTTTACCCATGCTTAGGCCTCTTTTGTAATGTATAAATAGGGAGCTAAGCAATGTAAGAAGTAGTAGTGGATGTGTGTGGCTTAGGGCAAGTATTTGCAATCGGCTTTTTGCATACTGTGTGTTAAGGCTTGCAGAGCTAAGTGCAAGTGATTGTAAAAGGTTTTGTGCACAAATTGTGTAGAGGCTTGGTGCTTGGACCTAACTCAGGGAAGGAGGATCTGGTGAGGTGCGCACATATCTCCTATCCTATGCGGAGCTATCCTTGTGTCTATGTGCATGTAAGAAGATTGGAAGAAGCTAATAAAAGAGGAGAAGAGTTGGTGGATGTAGCCCCACTCTAGAGTGAACCATGTATATCCTATGTTGTGGTTTCTTTGTGCGATGTGGCTGATATGTTATTGATGTGACTTATTCTTAGTGATGTAATCTTTATGTATGTTAGATTCATATGATGTAGTAGTTTAGTTCCTTATATGTGAATGAATACTAGATCTACTTTGATGCTATGTGTTGAATGGGTAGATATATTTAGATCTTGATAAATACTGCGTTGTTCTATAATTAGGGTTTAACCTACGATGTGAATAAGGGTTAAAGACTAATACATATTATTGGATACGTGCTTTGTTAAAGTGTTGTAATCACAAATCTGTGTCCCAGCTAGGTTGTAGACACTTGAGTCCTACACCCCCCCCTACCTCTACCTCGGGTGAGACTTCATTTGCTTTACAGGTGTTGCCGAAAGGACCGGTAGTTAGGGTTTTGTTGATGCGTTGTTGAAGCGTTGAACCCTGGGTTTGCCCCTATGCCAACAAATGGTTATGTTGGGGGCCTGTTGGCCCTTGACCAAGTTTTGGAGACCCTTGGTCATGTTTGACCACTTTTGGGACTTTGACAGGCTGGTCGAAGATAGAGCGCCCAGGTCAAGCGAAGATCGCAGGATCTCTCCCCTTTTATAGAATTTTTGGGTTTAGGTTTTATGTAACAGGTATGGGATGTCGTCCCATGGGTTTACCCATGCTTAGGCCTCTTTTGTAATTTATAAATAGGGAGCTAAGCAATGTAATAAGTAGTAGTGGATGTGTGTGGCTTAGTGCAAGTATTTGCAATCGTCTTTGTGCATATTGTGTGTTAATATTTGCAGAGCTCAGTGCAAGTGATTGTGAAAGGCTTTTTGCACAAACTGTGTAGAGGCTTGGTGCTTGGACCTAACTCGGGGAAGGAGGATCTAGCGAGGTGCGCGTAGATCTCATGTCCTATGTCGAGTTGGCCTTGTGGCTCTATGCATGTAAGAAGATTGGAAGAAGCTAATAAAAGAGGAGAAGAGTTGGTGGAAGTAGCTCCACACTGAGGTGAACCACTAATACTTTGTGTTGTGGTTTCTTTTTGCGACGTGGTTGATATGTTATTGATGTGACTTATGCTTAGTGCTGTAATATTTATGTATGTTAGATTCATCTAATGTAGTAGTTTAGTGCCTTATATGTGAATGAATACTAGATCTACTTTGATGCTATGTGATGAATGGTTAGATATATTTAGATCTTTATAAATACTGCGTTGTTCTGTAATTAGGGTTTAACCTGTGATGTGAATGAGGGTTAAAGATCAATATATATTATTGGCTAAGTGCTTTGCTAAAGTGTTGTAATCACAGATCTGTGTCCTAAACCCCCCCCCATGCCTCTACCTTGGGTGAGACTTCATCTGCTTCGCAGGTGTTGTCGAAATGGCCGATAGTTAGGGTTTTGTTGGTGCGTTGTTGAAGTGTTGAACCCTGGTGTTATCACCGGAATTTCATTCACAAATGGTTACAATAATCCAACATCTTCAAAACATTCATTAGTTCACTCATGGACCAAAAATGCATCTCCAAAAGGTCCAAAACTATACAACCAACAATAAAATTAGCATGCGCTAAAAATACACAAGGCGCGCACCCACGTGCGACAGTCAGAGAGCATCGGAAAAACACACATGTGCCCGATGTGCGATTGTGGATGCAAAAATACGCACACACCTCAAAACGATGTGCGATATTGGTCGGCCTTCCACCCACTTCTGGTTCAACTTCCAAGTCGATTTGACATCCAAATCTCGGCTGAATCTGATTGGGGGCTGGTCAAAGACCTAAAGGTTCCCTAAAGGGCCACTTATTCACTCTAAGAACTGGTTGCATAATACCTCAAAGCTATGCTATAAAATGAAGCCATGGTTGCACTATATTTTCAAGGAATTCATTTGTATTGTTATGCTGTTGATATTCTCTTGGAGGATCCTCTTTCCTCATCAAGAGCATGCTAGCACCATTTCATTTAGCCATTCATATCACCTCTAGATTGAATGTGCTTTGGATTCTCTTCACCATTTTAGTTTAGTTTCTTACTTGTAAGAAGAGCTTAATATTTGGGGGTCCAAGAGACCTCCCTTAGAGGAAGAGGGGACCCAAAGTCTCTCTTTCTCTTTGGTGTTTTTCTTTCCACTAATACAATCCTTTGCATTGGTGGCATGAGTCTTGTTTATTTCTTGCTCTAATGTCTTTATGCACTCTAGTTTAATTTCTTTTATTGTTCTTAGTTTAATTCTTTACTTATCCTTTATGATTTATACTTCTAACCCTTTCCTTTATTGTTGCCTTGCCTAGCTAACCCAACTGGGCTTGTAAGCATCATTATTTTACTCATTTAGGTGACAAAAGAGGTGCAATAGATTGACAAATCCATTGGGGAAAGGTATCAATTTCCTACCCATTTGGGTTATTTTAGCTCTTCTTTTTGTTTCTTTAACTTGCAGGGACTATAACCGGCCCAAGCCGACCTGCAAAAATCCAAGTTCAAAGCTGACCAGAAAGAATTTTATCCAAAATGTTCTTCATAGCCGTGTAACAGACAATGCGTGCATGTTTTAACCCACAGGCGCATATTTAGTGCATGTCCACCAAAACCACTGTATTACTTAGCTCCTTCTGCACATCTGCACCCATAAGTCACTTTTAGTTCATGCATTGGCGCTCACAGCGCCTCTGTCTATTCTGAGACCCGTGCTTATGTGCAGAAAAACACACATTGTAAGCTTTTTGTGATCTGTGGAAGGCCCATAGCCTCCTTAAAATTGATTCCATGCACATTGTAATCTGCACCACACTTATATTCCCTCTCCATATAAAGGGATTAGTCAAAACATAGGCACTTAGGGGGTTAAAATCATTATTTCCTCTTTTTCTTTCATTTTGCCACATGGATGGCTTGCTTTGACTAAGAGTATAAGTTGGAATCATTTTTTAAATCAAATATAAAACTTGCATTGGGACCAGAAATTTGATATCAATCATTGAGTATGCTCTTCTCTCGCGCCCCAAAGCAATCTTGAGAATTAGAAAGAGATTGAATAAATTTTTCATTTCCCTTAAAAAGACAAAATCTTTAGGAGATGACAACAACCCCCTCGGGACTCCTCTTAGTTTATGTTTCAAACACATCTTAAGATTGTAATGGGCCCATACATGCCCACAAACTACAAATATAGGATAGTGATTGGAGTTTCTTTCTTAGATTAAATCACTAGGGAAGTTTAAAGGTTTTGTAACAGGCCCATACATGCCCACATATGCACAATCTAGGATAGTGTCAAAGCTTTCTTAGATTAAATCACATTAGAGAGTTAAATGAATAGTAAGGACCCACATGTCCGCATGCTAGTTTCCTAGGGACTTTTAAATTCCGCAAGGTTGTACCAATGACATTTAGTTAATTAGGTAATCAAGACCTTAAAGGACCAAGCGAATTCCACATGCAACAAGGTGACACCTAATTTATTAAAAAAAAAAATTGGCACACTTTCACTTGTTCACACACAAAGTCACTACTCACTCACATAGTTTTCATCTCGAAACATGGAGGTTGAAGTAAGTTTCCTCCAAAAAGATTCTGAAACACCCCACCCTTTTCTTGACGAAACTATCCACTCCCACTTAATTTTAACGAGATTGGCTCACATCCCCAATCTCTCAAACAAAACACATCTAAATTTTTTCTAAAAAACTCACTAAGTTTTCCTCCACAGGAGGTGGAAAAAGAAATTTTTTAGTCTAGGTAGGATTTCAGGGATAGGCATCCAAATAACTCCCCATTATCTGGTTCTCACATCTTCAAACAATAGAAGTTGTCAAATAAGGAACTTTAAAATCCTCCAAGTTAAGTGTTCCTAACACCATAAGGTAGGGAGATACCCGTGAAGGGTTGAAGGCAGAGGTATGGTTGTTCTATGCATCCCTCCTTGAGGCACCCACCTCTTGGACGGGATCCAACCCGTGACCCATTTCTTAGGCCAAAAATCTAAATGTTGCACTTTGACCGAGGTACCTAGTAACCAAATTTTAGGACATCTACCCAGGTGGAAATTGTGGGCTGCAATTGCACCTTGATCGGATTTTGTGTGGCTATTGGGAAATATCGCCAACTCTTTCGAGATATGCACCCTCTACCCCTCATTATAACTGATTACTTCATCCTTCACTAGTTCCTCTTCTGGTGGCTTCAGACCCCACTGTTGAGTGCTATTGGAAGGTCTAGTGTTGTTTGAGAGGAAGGACGTTACGTCTTTTAGGACACGAGAATACCTCTTGGACATGATCCAGCCCGTGACCCATTTCTTAGGCCAAAAATCTAAATGCCACACTTTGACCAAGGTACCTAGTAACCAAATTTTAGGACATCTACCCAGGTGGCAATTGTGGGCTGCAATTGCACCTTGATCAGATTTTTTGTGGATATTGGGAAATATCGCCAGCTCTTTTGGGATATGCACCCTCTACCCCTCGTTATAATTGATTACTTCATCATTCACTAGTTCCTCTTCTGGTGGCTTCAGACCCCACTGTTGAGTGCTATTGGAAGGTCTAGTGTTGTTTGAGAGGAAGGACGTTACATCTTTTAGGACAGGAGAATTTGTTTTATTTGTTCTCCCACATGGACAAAATCTACCCACCCACATGTAAGCTTCTTTATCAATTGATTTATGTATGTTGTTCTTGTGATTACATACGATTGTGAGATATATTGTGAAGGTCCAAGTTATACAAAGTCTCTTGTTCATTAATTGCTCTCATCACCATTTGCACACATCCACTTTGCTAGTCGGACATCATAGGGGACCCACAGAATCCCTGTCTTTCCAGACGCTTGCTAAATCTCCCTCCCATTCTAGGGGGAGTTCCTAGTCTTTCCAACTCATCGGCCATACTTTCCCACACCTCGTTGAGTGCTACTATCTTGTAATCAACTTTGCTTGGGTCCACTTCCCAAGTTCAAACATCCCCACACTCTCCTTTACATGAAAATGGGGGGCCAACTTCTTCTCAAGGGGGAAGTACAAACCCACCTAGTTCTCCTCAAGGGTCAGGTATGCAAAACACTCACACCATGGTCGTAACTAATCCTTCGCCACCACTTCAGATGCCATATTTTCCTACCCTCAACATACCGGATCTGACTAAACTCACCAATGATCCTATATTGCATGCCCCCACATGGCCTACAATGCCTACCAAATTGCCTTCAGACATCCCCAAGTTTGAAGGAAAAGCAGGAGAGGATCCTGCCAACCATACCATGAACTTCCACTTATGGTGCTCTTCAAACAACATCACAGACTATTCCATCCAATTGAGGTTATTTCAACGTACACTCACTGGCCCATCAGCTAAGTTGTATGTAGAAGAAAAATCTGGGTCCCATGTGACCTTTGAATCCTTGGCCAAATATTCTTGACCTTCTTTCAACTACCAATTCGTCATGACAAATGGCTTCAAACTACTCTTGGAATTTAAACAAACCTCTGCCATGCACATTTCTAACCACATTCATGAATGGCATCGACGACGTAGTCTTTGCAAAGATGAAGCTACTCCACAACAATGTCTCAATTGGTTCCTCAAATCACTTGTTTCCATCCTCGCCAAAGATGTGGCCGCCACCTTACCCCAGTCTAAAGAAGAAGCCATTAGCAAGGCCCAATAGTTTGAACTCATTTACTCACAGTTAGGGTACTTGTATACGGTACTACCTGACGCCTGGAGACCCGTGCCATTCAGCCAGGACAAACCTGGGATGTCTCACTCAACAAATGGATTGATTGGTACCACTACACACCACAATTCACATCCCCAACAACCACCAATGTATGGAACACCTCAATATCCACCAGCATATGGAGGACCCCCTTATTATAATCCTCCCCCTTATCCACAACCATACCGCTTGACCTTTCTTCCACCCACCAGCGGATCTCCGCCAGCACCCACAATACGCCTCGTGGCCCAACCTAGTTTCGGTACCCCCTCTACCTCTGCTTACATCGTAAGCACTAGTGAAAGTGCCACGCCTTCCTATGCATCCTACAGATCATTACCAAAGAATAATTCATACTTTCCTTTCCCTGCTCCCCCCCAACCCATTCCTTCACTACAAGGAAAACCACATGTTGGGGTTAATTTTGTTCAACCCTCTCCCGTTCAGTAGTATCAAAATTTTGAACATCTGAATATGGATAATCCATCCCATCAGTCGAACAATTCCAGAAAGAAAGGAAAAACCGAAACAATAATAATTTCAGACCAGGAGGAAACCAAAACCAACCTGCCGGGGGCAACCAGAACCAGGGGATCCAGAACTCCCAAGGGGGAAATAAAAACAAATGCCAAGGGAAGAACAACAACAATTTTCTGACAAACTTCCCTTGTGTCCTATGCGGTGAGTATGGCCATTATACTCACCATTTCCCCCAAATTGCGGACTTCAAACAGATGAAAGAATCCAAAAATGGACCACGTCCCCCAGTACCGCCT
This sequence comes from Picea glauca, assembly GCA_000966675.3. NCBI lineage: Eukaryota > Viridiplantae > Streptophyta > Pinopsida > Pinales > Pinaceae > Picea > Picea glauca. Next base: position 118,026 of record JZKD02S1674775.1, read on the forward strand.
GCTCCCCAGTAGGCCCCACAACAATAAGTGCAACAATCCCCCCCAGCTGTGCTACAAAACCCCATACCACATCAAGGGGTAATGAAAACCCAACATGAGATGCATCCAACCCCACCACATATGTGACAGTACGCTAACCCAGGAGCTCCTACCGATCGCACTATACTCCTCACTAGTGAGGAAGAAGTCCTTCTACAAATGCGTAGTCGTCAATACTGCGCACCCTTTGACTCTACTCCCCCTACCTCGGAGGCCACACCAGTCACAACTGGCCCACCTTTGATGATTCCGCACCCTAATACTGAAATAACTCTTCGCATCCCTCGCATCCCATTACGAAGGAATTTCAACAACCCTCAGGCTAGGGTAGCCCACAATTATAGTCTGGTCGATGACTTGGCACAATCCCCCACTGCCATGTCAGTCTTAGAAGTTCTTCAAACCTGTCCTACTTAATGGAAGTCGTTACTTTCCTCTCTGGGGGCAGTCGACCCTGCTGATACTCGACTCATCACATTTGATCTCAATAGTGGAGAACCCCATCTCCCCGCTCTTGTTACTTTTCAAATACCGGTTGAAATCCGAAATATCACAGTCCACCGCTACATTATTGACGAAGGTGCCTCCACATGCATCATGTCCAAAACCTTCTGGCAGAAACTTGGCTCTCCATAGCTAATACCATCTACCATTACTCTGAGGGCTTACGACGGACGACCCTCGTCTCCCGAGGGGCTCTTCCAAAATGTCCTCGTCGAACTCAGGGGAAAAACCATTCTTATTGACATTGAAGTTATCGATGTCCTGCTCGACTACAATATTTTGTTTGGTCGTAGCTACATGTATGCTATGAAGGCAGTCGCCTCTTTTGTGTTCCGAACCATGATGTTTCCCCATAACGGAAAGATCATTACCATCGATCAAGTGTCATATTATGAGCCTAACCCTTCATCCAACATCGACAACATCCTCCCTTTTGTCCACACTAATCCAGATGCCTATCCACTCATCGAGATGGGCCCGAGAATTTTTAAGTAACCATCCTTGCTAGGGAGATACCACGGAGCACCACCGCTCATCCATCCCTCAGCACAAGTATGTGTCGTCTCCACCAATGGAATGACAACTGAAGATACTCTCCCTCCCATCGAGGCCTCTTTCATCCCTGACATCCCACTAGTCGCAGAAATCCTCCCTCAGGAATCTCCTGGAACTTGTTCAGCTCTACCCGTTCCTGATCTTCCCCTCCCCTAGGGCCATATCCCGGTTTGGGAGACAGTCTCCCAAGCCATTACCCAAATCCCCTTCTTCTACCCTCCACCAGGCGTATAAACATTCCAAGTAGCCGCAACGCTTACCCTCCCAAATATGGTGTTGGCAACCCCAGTCTGGTATCTACATCCACTGAAAATGGTCCTTCAACCATCCCTCCCTCCCCAAACAGAAGGAGTACCCATGCAGATTTTCATACTTACTCCTACCACAACCCCCACACCCCCAATCACTAACACCACTGTTACAACTCGGGGCAGATGGAAGAAGAAAGATCCCACTGCTCTACTTCCTTGCACATTATGCGATAAAGACAAACACCCCACCAACAAATTCCCATATCTACCAGAGCTACGCAATCTAATTCAACTCCCTCTAGCACCACCACCGCTCGTAGCTTCATCCAATACTGTCGCTATCTCCCCGAACACAAGTAACAAAGGACTGTGCACCAAATTTGCATGTGCCATCTGTTCAGAATATGGCCATTATACACACCATTGTCTAGCATTACCTCAATTCCGATAGACGCTAACAACCGTATGCCAAAGCTTTCAACAAGAACCCACCCCAACACATGTCACCGACATCCATTATGTCACGACCTCATCCAATGAACGTCTGTGATGTCCTTGCTCTCTATGCGAATCACTTGATCATTTCACATATCAATGTCCTATGATCATTGAATACAGGCGTCGCCAACTGACCCTTATTCAAAACCCTACACCCCCCCCTCTAGCAGAACCAATGAGTACCCCTCCCCCATCACTTGATGTGGTTCATATCTTCTCGCCGGAACTTGAGGCATTCCTACTCCCCCATGGTTCCTGGATGATTTATATGAGGATTTTCCCCCAAATCCCCCCAATTCTCCAATTCATTTCCCCAAGGAAATCCTATGCCCGACTACCACTTTCAACCCACAATATCTTGATATTTGGTTTATGTCGAGCGAACCATCGCAACCTCCTTGCGATTCCCCCTCTACATCGTCACCACCAGAAAACAACCCCACGGTGACCGTCACCAAAGTTACTCCTCTTGATCCCCTATATTTTCGACAGCTTCACTGAGATGAAGACATCCTTAAGGAGTTAACTAAACCCGATTGCCCATGGGACGCGCTCCACCAGAGAGTGATTTTTCCTTCACAGGAAGCCTTCGCGCCTCCTAACCAAGGCCCCATATACTCAGTCGAAACCAAAGATTTTCTCCCATCGGGACATATAGATTGGTTCATTAACCCTATCCATGCCCCTGACACTTTTGAAGAAAGCAATATGGACAATATTTCCCCCACCATCAAAATTGATATTTCCATCAAATCTGGGGTCGTAGAGGAAATCACCATTGGTGCCGTATGCTCTCCTAAAGAAATCACTGCCTACAAAGCTCTCTTCCAGGAATACCGGGACATTTTTTCCTGGTCATACACAGAGATGCCTGGCCTTGATCCCTCTATTGTCGAACATCATATAGACACCTAGCCTGATATCACACCTGTTCGTCAAAAACATCATCCTTTACACCCATCTAATGCAGCAGCCATCAAGGTCGAGATTGATAAATTACGAGTTGCTAGGTTCATCTAACTCATTGCCTATACGTCATGGATCTCCAACCCGATCCCTGTTAACAAAAAACAGGGCACCATCCATGTCTGTACAGACTTTTGCGATCTCAATCATGCCTGTCCCAAGGACAACTTTCCAACGCCCTTTATCGACCAAATTATTGATGATTGCGTTGGTCACGAGGCCCTATCTTTCATGGACGGTTTCTTTGGCTACAACCAAATCCAAATTCACCCAGCCGATCAGTACAAAACCACATTCACTACCCCCTGGGGCAATTTTTCATATCGTTTCATGCCTTTCGGCCTCAAGAACGCAGGATCCACTTTCCAACGCGCCATGACATACATTTTTCATGATCTTACTCAAATCATTCTCGCCTACTTGGACGATCTCACTGCGCGCTCCAAAAAATGCACTCAACATCTCAATGATTTACGAATTATCTTCCAACGGTGTCGTTAGTACAACATCCGCTTGAATCCCCTCAAGTGCGTGTTTTGCGTCATTGCTGGGCGCCTCCTTGGGTTTGTCATTTCCCAACATGGTATTACAGTTGACCCCCTCAAAGTCCACGCCATCATGATAATTCCCCCACCACGGAATTTATGCCAACTATAGAGCCTACAAGGCAAAGCTAACTTTTTATGCTGCTTTGTCCCCGATTACTCTACTCGGGCACATGGTTTCCTTCGCCTCTTATGTCATGATATCCCATTCCAATGGGCGAACATGCCCAAACTACTTTTGATGATCTTAAAGCGGCCCTCTCCAACGCCCTGTTGATTAGTCCACCTGAATATAACCGCGATTACATCCTCTATATCTCGTCCTCAACCATCTCAGTAGTAGGAGTTCTCGTCCAAATAGGGGACAATGATCGTGAGCATGTCATTACAACATTAGTAAAAATATTTCAGGGACACCCTTGAAATACAATCACGAAGAGAAATTGGCCCTTGCAGTTGTCCTCACAGTTTAGAAATTGTGCCATTACATATTGCTTCTAACTACAAAAGTCGTAGCAGATTCCAACCCCATGTAATACTTGCTCAGTTTCCGGCAAATTAACGGTAAATTTTCCCGATGGATCGTCATCCTTCAGGAGTACGACCTCAAATTTTCAACACCCAAGAGCAAGAAATCCCTCGTCCTCGCCGAATTCATCACAAAATTTCCCTCTGATACTACCAATACCCCCATCAATACCGACTTCCCCGATGAACATCTCTTTTACATCCACTCGGATGACCGTTGGTACGACGATCTTCTCGTCTACCTCCGAACACAGAAATTCGGAAACCACCTCTCCCGAGACGATCATCGACATATTTTTCACCAGGCTCCCCGCTACCTACTTATCGGTGATATCTTATATCGGCAATGGGTCAACACTATACTCTGTCGATGTTTGACTATTGACAAGGCCGATCGAGTCTTGACCGACTGCCACAATGGCGCTTGTGGGGGCCACCTATCAGGGATGTCCACCGCTCAGAAAATCATTCGCACCAGTTACTTTTGGCCTACATTGTTTCACAATTGCATTCACGCTATGGAGTGATGTGACAAATGTCAGCTTCGCACCAGTTACTTTTATGCACGAGCACCACCTGCTCTTCTACACCCGGTCATTACTGCTGGCCCCTTTTGCAAGTGGGGCATAGACTTCATGACTTGCAACCCTCCATCTAGCAATGGACACAAATACATCGTCGTTGCAGTCGATTACTTCACCAAGTGGGCTGAAGCCATGCCTACATTTAACAACACTGCTGACACCGCAACATGCTTCTTCTTCAACCACGTCATCCCCCGCTTTGGAGTCTCGCTACAACTAGTCTCCGATCATGGGAAACACTTCGAGAATGAGATTTTCGTTGAACTCTCATCCAGGTTAGGCTTCTCCCAAGAGTTTTCCTCCCCATACTACCCTCAGTCAAATGGACAAGTCGAAGCAGTCAACAAGGTCCTCAAAACCATGTTGTAGCGCACGGTTAACAAACATAAGACCAATTGGCATCATATGTTATTTTCCACGCTATGGGCTTATCGCACGACAGTGAAAACTACCACTGGTTTCACGCCATTTAATCTAGTCCACGAGGTCGAGGCCACTCTCCCCATCAAGTGCGAAATTCCCACCTTACGCACCGCTATTGAGCTATTACCCGACACTACTCCAATGGAGAAATGTTTGCTGAACTTAGAGGCCCTGGATGAGGATTGTCGATCTTCATTACAGAACAATGAGGCAACCAAAAAAGGGTCAAAATCCACCTTTGATCTCCATGTCAACCTTCTCTCATTCAACGAAGGTGACCTCGTCCTTGCTTACGATATCACTCACGATACCCTCGGCCATGGAAAATTCGAGTCACTTTGGCATGGACCTTACATCATCCAACATTGCCTCACTAAAGATGCATACATTCTGGCCTCTCCCAAAGGCCACCATCTCAAAGAACTCGTCAACGGGTTGTACTTAAAGTGATTTTATGCCTAAGCGTAGCCAATCTACACTAGGCTATTTCTTTTTGTACATTTTTTGTAGAGTTTTTAATTTTCTTTCTTCCATACTTCACATCTAATCTATCATTTTTGTTATTGACAGATGCCTCCTCCATCGACCTACCACATCAGTTACGACGACGGAGCTAGCGGTTGGACACAGAATCTCGCTTCGACTGCTTGGGTCCTCTATTCACCCTCACATGAACTGCTCCACTCTAGCGACATATGTTTGGGTTCAGTAACCAATAACCAAGCAAAGCACACAACTGTCATTGGCCTCCTCGCTGAGGCCAACCATCGCCATATTCGTCACCATAGCGTTTGTTGGCCCTTGACCAAGTTTGAGGAAACACTTGGTCATATTTGACCGTTTCTGGAACTTCGACAGATTGTCAAAGATGGAGCGCAACGCGAAGCGGAGGTCGTGGAAGTTAGACCCCTTTCTTGGGTCCTTTTTGGGTTTTGGGTGATAATGTAATGGGTATGGGATGTCGACCCATGGGTTTACCCATGTTTAGGCCTATTTTGTAAAGTATAAATAAATAACTAGGCAATGTAAGAGAGCCAGATAAGCTAAGTGCTAGTAAAGGCTTTGTGTGTATTGTGTGACCAACTGGCAGAGTTGAATGCAAAGTGTTGTAAGTGCTGAGTGCACAGATTGTAAGAAGAATCTGTGCTAGATCTACTCGGGGAAGGAGGATTTGGCGAGGTGCACACAGATCTCCTGTCCTATGTGGAGTACAAGTTTGAGCTCTGTGTTGTAATCAGATTGATCAAAGCTAATAAAGAAGAATAAGACTTTGTGGACGTAGCCCCAGGGTGGGGGTGAACCACGGTAAACCTGTGTGTTGTGCTCGGTGCCTTGACCTAATGTGTTTGTCTCTTTCCATGTGTTGTTCTTTGATATGATTGTGCTATGTGCTTTGCTATGATATACTTAGATAGATCTACTTTTCTTTGTGCTTCTTAGATGTATGGATGTAGATTTGACATATATGAAAGTGCTAGACCTATTTTGCTGTTGCTAAGTGCTAAATTAACCTAGATCTAAGTGAATGTTGCGGTGCTCTACGCCATCTGCAGAGTACCATGAGGGTTAAATACTGATGAATGTTCTATGCTAAAGTATTTTCTAAGTGTTAGAATCACAGATCTGTGTCCCAGCTAAGGTTGTAGACACCTGAGTCTTGCAACCACCCCTGCCTCTACCTCGGGTGAGACTTCATCTGCTTCACAGGTGTTGCCGAAAGGGCCAGTATTTAGGGTTTTATTGGTGCGTTGAACCCTGGGTTTTCCCCTGTGCCAACAAATGGTTCTGTTGCCGGGACCTGAAACTATGATTGTTGGGAACTGAGGAAGAAGAAGCTTGTGCAAAAGGTCCGTCTTGAAATTGTAAAATCTCTATGCATGGACCTGTGCCCTAGTGCGCAGTGATCCACTTGATCTGAAAAGCTCTGTGCTGAAGAAGGAAGGACACATCTGAATAAAAGAAGTCAGATCTGAATGCTTTGTGCTCTAAGAAAGGTTAAAGTGGAACTTTCTAAGTTAGATCTACAGAAAGAGGTAAGATTTGTAAGCTTTGTGCTCTGATATAGGTAATAATAGTTAAAAGTTCTTAGATCTGGAAGCTTTGTAATCTATAGAAGTACAAGAAGTGAAAATTTTTGTTTCTAAAGTATGGATTTAGGTATGCTTGATAGATTTTGTCCTAGCTTGAAAACTAGGGCATTGTTAGATGAAAGAATGTTTGATATGAATAGATCTGATAAGAATAATGAAAGATATGTTATACCTATGCATAGAAAGAATTTTTGGACTAACCAATGGATACAGGATCCTAGAAAGAAATTTTTGCAGGCTAACCATCATGATCCTAGCACGCAGTACAAGAAAAGTTGGGGATCATGGAATAGAAAGAGAGGATTAACTCTTTGTTACAACTGCAAAAGACCAGGACATCTTGCTAAGGAATGCCTTGGGAGAAACCCTAGTCGCCTCTGTTGTAAGGCGATGGACCACGAAGTACTAGATTGCCCTAGAATGATTACTAGAATTGAAAAGATGAATATGGAGAAAGGTCAAGAGACTAAGGTTATAGAAGAACCGCAAAAAGAATCAGAGATTATGTTACTGAAAATGAAAGAAACCCTGGATGAACATAAAGATGCTAGTTTGTTAAAGATCTTCAAAGAAAATGAGAAAATCAAAGTAAGAATAGGGGACTTCGACATCGACTGTGCTCTAGATGAGGGAACACAGATGAACATTATGACATAAAGTACTTGGGAAACCCTAGGAAGGCCTGCTATGGTTCCTTCACTAGGAAGAATAGGGTTGTTTAAAGGAAAAATGGTAACCCT